>JASAND010013603.1:0-20814 GCA_030248195.1 Trissonchulus latispiculum
CTTTAATTTCAATGAGACAGGTGCAATCAAACTAGGTAAGGCGAATTGGTAAGCTTCGGGAGACAGGTTAAAGTCCTCAGTATGCTAAAGATATGCTAACACTAGAAGGAAAGGAAGAGAAAAATTTTTAAAACAAGCAGGTAGCTAGCAGGGAGAAAAGTAGTGACAGCTTTGAGTCCTCAGTATGCTAAAGATATGATAACACTAGCAGGCAGCTAACATCAATATATTCTGAAGTACGTAACTAACAATCTTGTCTTCTTTAAGTGTTTGTTACATGTCTTCCATTTCAAGGTTAATACAAAGGTCCAGATGTCATATAGAAGGATAAAGGCAAAGAAAATTTTAGTTATGAAAGGAAAATGGAAAAAATTTGTAGAAATAGAGTTGGCATTTACAACTCTGAAGCAAGTAGGTAGCAGGTAAGAGCCGTCATTAGCCAATAGGTAAAAAAGTTTGAAAAAAGTTTGAAAATGTTGCTTCATATTTACTTAATTAGGTCGTTAATTAATAAACACTAATTAGGCAGGTAACCTAACTTGATAAATACTTAGGCAGGTAAATTAACTAGGCAAATACGCAGGCAATACGTAGGTAAAGCAAATAACACTATTACAAATTTAATACACTGTTACAAACAAGCTTAAATCCAAGCTAACAAATTGGCCAATAATGACCTTGAGAACATCTGCCTGCATGATTAATGACCTTACCTGTATGATTAATTAGCTCCCATTTGACTCCTGCACACCTGTACAAAGAGCTCCCATTTGATGTCTCCTATACTACTACTGCCTGTGTGATGAACGCACCTCGGCAGCTCCACCCGAAGGCGGCCGCCCCTTAACTCTCGGTAAATTGTTGACAAAGGGGGGGGGCGGATTCCTAAAGATGGCGCCAGCTGGCACCAGATTGGTGATAGAAAAGGCTGGGTCCTATTGGACCAAAAGTTTGAAAGGGGGCATTCCAAATACATAACAATACATGAATAACAACAGAATGTTACAATATATAGACTAATTTCATCATTGAAACTGTTTGAGCAGAGCTTCTTTTTTGGTGTTTGCAGAATGAGTCGTCTCTTTGTAGTAACGTTTTTAGCTTTCTGTAGTTGTTGTAGAAGTTTTGTTGCTCAGACTTATTCCATGATCGTAGAGTCTACAAAGTGGAATGAATTAATCATGACTTATAGGATTAATCTATACGGCTCGCAAAAAGAGCAATCGTAACCCGCGTAACTAAAGTTGACTAAACGTTCAATGTTTGCCAGTCTCTGCCCTTCCCGCAATAGGGATAACCGGCGCCCATCACCGAAGGGTCTGCATAGATGACTTTTCACGTTCTCCAATTCTACGATTCCTATTTTAACTAACGTATTGCATATTTCAAATACATTTCAGCGATTTTTAAGTTTACCAGTGAATCACAAAGAATTTAGTTAAACTTAGCCGAGCTCATCAGAGAATCCATGACATAGGCTTTTCCAAGGGTTTGGAACTCATTTGATTTGGCGGTGGTCGTTGTGTATCCAAACCTCTGGCTTTGACGTCGCCATTCAGGGACCAGGTCTTTTTATCCCGACAGACTATGCATAATTGGATTCCTATAGTTTCCAGGTTACTCATCACAGCTGTTCCACTGTCTGATACAGATGTCGTATAGCCAAACGGAAATAATAGCCCAAGGGACGGGGTGAGATCGTAGGGGGAAACCAAAAGTGAGATCCATGCAAAATCATAAAACCGGTCTTTAAAAGTTCTTCAAAATAGCCTCTTAAATTAGTAGAGGCGCGACGTTTCTTACAGGAAGCAAAACTTTAATTTTTAAAGATTGTTCGTTTAAACTTTACGCTTAAGATAATGCATTTAGCCACGTCTTATTTTGTGTTTTACTGTTTTACTGCGTTTTCACTTCACACATTATATTGGAAAACGCACTTAAAATACAATAAATTTTAGTTCTTCTGAAGCAAACCTTAAAGAAAGTGTTTAGCTATATCCAATGTCTGCAAAGTTAGAATAAAATTGTTGAGCCTTGACTTTTCCCAATTTTCATAAAAATATTACTAAATAAATAAATAATAAATTTAATAAATAAACAACAACAATAAATAACTATGTAAATTAATTTTTGTTGGCTTTCATCTCTAGAAGGATCACAATTTATAACCTCATTAGAGTGCGAAAAACAAACACTATTCTGAGAAAAACACCACTGAATAACACATGTCAGACTTTTAACAAGACCTGGTGCTGACGTGAAAAGTTTGTGGAAAAGATCAATTCTGCAGTGCCCTATTCAGCACGGAAACTAAAAACGAATTTGGAATTGTCCTAAACATAAGAGACTGCGAACACTATCATCCAATAGTTCTTGAGTGATGAGGTATGTTGTTTTTAACATATTATTAGGACCAGGGGTTCCATTTTTGGTAATTTTTTCTAGTTTCTCCGATCTCGCTGATTTTTATATGTTTTATGGTCCAAACGGTCCCAATGAAACGAGATAAATACTAACGAGTAGATGAAATGAAAGTGGAAGTTTTATGGTTGTTGAGTAATTTTACCTCTCAGTTGAGGTTGCATGTGTTACAACTTCAACTGTTACAAAATATACCGTTCTTACAATAGAATATATAAAAATCAGCGAGATCTAAGAAACTAGAAAAATCTGAAAAAGTTAAACACCTCCCTTAAGTTGAATTTTTGAGATTAGCAGGCCTGCCGGGGCATTCAAAACGTTTGCCTGTGCGGGCCTATGTATCCTGCATCGATTGCTATAATCTGTATCTCTTTCAGTCGGAGTTTTCTAGTTAAATTTTAAACAAATTTTGTGCAACTGCTGATTTTGTCGCGTTTCTTTTGGTAACTTTTCCATATCCCATAATCAATTTTTCGAATTGATATTGTTGACTTTTGTTTTGATTTACATCATTGCAATTTTAAACACAATTACAAAATTATACTATTAAATTGGTAATAATACTTAGCATGTATTTCATACAAAATAATTTATTCGGTTATTACAAATTGCAAGCGGTCAACTTGTTGAAATAATTTTCGAAAATAAATAAATAAATCGAAAATTGCCGTGTTTATGATGCTTAGCAAATTCTCTAAACAATTCTCGCTGAAGCAATTCTCTCTAAAGCAATTTCTCTCTAAAGCAAAATTTGAATTTTGGACTTTCTCACTTAAGCCAACTTCTGAAATAACGAACGCGCATTTTCTCACTAAAGCAATTCTCACTAAAGCAATTCTCGCTAATCAATGCACACGCTGCGGGACACTCGGAGCTTCCCACACGGCGTGCGTATAAATCAGTGAATGCACGCTAAGGTGTGCTATAAAGTATACTTAGTAGTAGAACTAGAGCTAATTGAGCTTGAACTAAAACTTTACCAAATGTATAATTTGCAAAAGTTGGATTTTGGGCCAGGATCTTATACCTAATCTAGCAGCATTTGATTCTGATTCATGATTCTCTTGTCTCTGCAGCTGAAGCTGGAACTGCATTAGCACGAATGTAGAATGTCCGAAGCACAATTAAATTTTGCAGGAGCAGAAACATTTGAAAACGGCTAGTACCATTTTCAGGAACTTCGGCTTCTGGCACAAAATTCGTAAGAGTGAAGGTGTATAAATAGAAAGAGGCGTCGGCATAACTAATCTGTTGTTAGGAACTAAATAGTTACATAGAGGTGTGTCTGTGTGAAAAAGCACTAAATTAAATTTTAATTCTTCCTATCTTTCAAATATCTTAACTACATTTAAAATTTCTGGAAACATCCTTCGGAAGCGACTGTAGTTTTGATAAAATAAATTCGAAACTAATCTTTCAGCATTTCTGATAATTTTTTGAAATGTTTTCCTGCTTTTAACATTTCTTTGGATTGGTAGGCGCTGTTGGTATACTGCCTTGTATCTGTATGTTTATTTTTCTAAATTCATAATTTCAGATTATACCATACAGGGATCATTAACATTTTGATATACAGTAGCATTGAACAGTATATATATATACCATTGCTTCTTCATTTTGATTGTATAAAGCCCTACAACAAATGTTAAATAACAAAGAAAATTATCACTACAAATTTTGTACTGGGAACAGGGAACCGGAAGCTAGAACCGGAACCGGTGCCCTAGAACCGGAACCGGAACCGGATTCGAAAATTGGAACCGGCCCAGCTCTACTTAGCAGACAGTTTATTGTTGCGTCTTTAGCAAAATTGCGGGGCAGGGGCCGGCCCCTATCCCCGGCCCCGTTACATGGCCCCGGCCCTGTTACACGGCCCCGGCGGCCCCCATTGGTCCCGGCGGCCCAAGCCCAGACCCTGTATCACGGGCCCGGCGGGCCAGACTCCATTTCACAGCCTCCGCAAGTATGTTGGCACTTGGCAGTCTTGATGTTTCATCCGTTTGGCGATTTTAAAAATATTTTATATTCGGATCTATTGTTAATGATCAATAATTGTACGTATGGCTTACGTTACAGGTAGCTATTATCACTATCAATAATCATTATTTGTTGGCATTTGTTGTCACGTTAAAACATGTCATTTGCTGGTGATATTTTATGATTTGCATTAATACATTTTCAAACTTAGGCCATTTTCGAGCGCGTCTTAGTTGAGCTATAATTAACTCGATCCTTTTCGCGTCAAAATTAAAACAGATACAACAGGAGTCAATTCTGCATTTGCGCGCGAGTTAAAATCGACTCGTTTAACTCTACCGCAGTATATACCTAGCTTACTTTGTGTATTATTCAGCAGTAAAGCAGGCCAAAGTTGACACCTTGTGGTCGTGACTTTTTGCCGCCCTCTTATCTATTTACACTGTTGCTCGATGGGGACGGGGAGCAGTATGAATTCTCGCTCATTCCCATCTACCCTAGACTTTCTTAATATAATGGTAATGCTCGTGATAAATATATTTTAATGCTTATAATATAGAACATGATTATTCCGCTATACAATAATCTGTTGAACACGGCGAAGAACCTCAGACTGCGTTTTTCTGTTTTTTATTTTCTTTAAATTCTTCGTTAAAGGTTTCAACAATTACTGATATAGGAAATGCAAGAAGTATAATTCCCGTTATACTGACCACTCCGCCAAGTAGCTTTCCTACGGCAGTTTTCGGGTATATGTCGCCATACCTGAAAAATACCTTCAGCATATACTGAAATCTCCCTACTGTGAGGTATGGTGCAGCAGCAAGATAAAATTATTTCCTTATTCTTATGTAAACGGCCTGGCTTGTAAATTTATCTTTCTTCTGTGTAGAAATTTTGACTTCGCCTTTTAGCTATCTCAAAATTAGAAATTTGCATAATATGCAAATTAGTTTTCGACTATAAAAGGAACTATCTTTTCTCAGAAAGCGGTCACTTTTGGATTTCATCTTTATCACAAAAGCAGAGGGCACCCAGGATTGCCAGGACTGCACCATTAGAGGTTGGTTCGGGGGGAGGGGGAATTTGATTTGGATACGGTCGTTGTTCTATTCATGCATATTTTGAAAACAGTTTTTCTTGTTGAAATAAAAACTTTGATGCCTTCTTTGCTTTTGTAAAAATTACAGTAGGGATCTTGAGTAGAGTTGGGACCGGTTCCACTAGAACCGGTTGGAACCGGAACCGGAACCGGAACCGAACCGGAACCGGTAGGATTTTAAACCGGCCGGTTCCACTCTTAAAAATGGACTTGAGCTAATTTTTTGCAGGAGTTTAAAGTTTGTAAAAGCTGGAATTTATGGTTGCCATTCAGTGTTGCCACGAAGGGATGTAGTCGGAAACTGATTATATCTTCTCAAAAGTTGGTAAATGGAAGGTGGTGTTGTCAGCACGCAAGATTGAAGCAATATTTTTTAAAAAATAAGTAGTAAATTTTACAGTAGTAGAAAACTTCGAAAGTTGAGTATATAATTACTTTCTCATTTTTAAGCTATCGGCATCTGAGACGAAAGTCAAAGTTCAAGTAATGAACAGCCTGTAGAAGTTATCTGTTAGCTATTTTGTTTAATCAAGCGACTGTACATTTCTTCGTTAAATATAACTTTAATATATATGTTCTTCTTTCCAATTTGGCTTTCAGCTTTTAAATATTTTAAATACATTTAAATAAATTTTTGGAAACTATTTGCTTCTTTAGAGACGCTGTACTCTTTTTAAAGAAATATAAGCTCCAGTATATCTCAATTCTCAGCACGTTTTACTGAAACGTTGTGCAGTTTACAAGATTCTGTTCAGAAGGCGCTGTCTGCGTTTTACTGAAACGTTGTGCAGTTTACAAGATTCTGTTCAGAAGGAGATTCTGAAGATGCACAGTAGAATCTCACCGTTAATTATCCAAACAATATGCTCGACCATACTAAAGTTTTAATTTTTTTACAAGTTTTAATGTACATATGTTGTGCATATAGTAACAGCATTTGTAATGGGGCAAACTCAAAGTAAGGCAAAACTTTAAAATTCAAAGTAAACAAAAAGTTTAATCCAGTTGGTTATTACCTTACCTATTCCAATTGTTTTGCAATTGATTTGTTGTTTATAATTGTTTATAATTTTGATTGTATAACTTGCAGTAACTGCATCCAATATTAATGTTAAAATGTAACCACGAATTTTGTACTTGGAACCGGGAACTCGGGTGCGTACTCTAGAACTGAACCGGAACCGGAAAATTGAACCAGTCCCAACTCTAATCTTGAGGTCACACATTCTTCACGAAC
Source organism: Trissonchulus latispiculum (assembly GCA_030248195.1). Lineage (NCBI taxonomy): Eukaryota > Metazoa > Nematoda > Enoplea > Enoplida > Ironidae > Trissonchulus > Trissonchulus latispiculum. Next base: position 6,738 of record JASAND010013603.1, read on the forward strand.
TTTCAATCTTCTCAATATTTGGCGTACTGCAAAATTCTAAATTTTACAATCACAGTTTAACTTAGTTTTGGAAGGTGTTCGTCTGCGCATATACAAACCGACGTAGCCGGATTTCAAAATCTCTGTGTTATACGATTCAGAAAGAACCTACACGATTGCGTTTTTTATGGGGGAGCCAAATGTACAGAGCACCAATCATATAGATGTTCTGCGGCTTTTCTCTCCTGGCTCCGTGGTGTAGTGGCTGCGCGCTAACTGCAGTTTGGGAGTTCCGCGGTTCGATTCCCGGCAAAGCCAACCATTTTACACCAACGTCTTCGGATAGGTAGGTAAGAATCTTTGCACTCTACTAGCTCAACCATATTAAGGTATCAATATCTATCATATATCGCTAGAAATTGTAAACAAAATGGAAAAACCTTAGCAAACACCATCGTTTTGTATATGACAGCAGTCAAATATTTCGGGGAAAGAAAAAAGAAAGAAAATGAGAAGAATTCTTTTAAATAAAGAAAAAGAAAATTTTTCAATTTTAATTTAGAAGAAAAAATGGCAAAGCAAGTTCTCGTTTAGTTTCATAGTCTTCGTTTACTCAAAGTAGTCTTCAAAGAGAGATTGACAGCCGTTACTCTGCAAAATTTGTTCATAGCATAAAATCACATACAAAGCAAGGTGAGTCCTTTTCGCGGGGTCACTAGGCCGTTGCTTACGCAAAATTGACTGACAGCTGAAATTCGGAGCATTTCAACGACACTTTCTTTCTTAAAGAAAAAGAAAATATTAAATTTCTTCTTCGCAAGAAAAGAAAAAAGAAATGGAAAATTTAAAGAAAATTTTCCCAAAATAACGGCGTGGCTGTATACATCATTCGAAAGCTTTTGAAGAGACTAAATATGGTGTATAATATGCTTTAGTTTATATAGTTGTATGAAAATGGATGGGCGAAAAGTATCCATTTTTCGTTAATTTAATAAACTTTTCTCATATGCTAATTTCCAGACAGAACAGTGGAATTGATACCAATTTCGGGCAAACATAACGCCTAATAGAAACATAAAACTGTATATATTGTAGAGAACATAATATGAATAAAGATATATGCTTAGATTTTAAATGTACCTATATTTCTACCACTCACTCCGCACGCACACCAACAGGGGTGTTGAAAGTGCATTTCCGGATGATCAACTACAGGAACATGATCGTTGAAATAGCAGGTTTCCCAATCAGCAGAGTTTCAATCTCGTCTGAACGTGGAACCTACCGACTGGAAACAGAGAGAGCTACCTTCAGTACTGTAGGGCTCTTTAAAATCTCGTATGATTCGTAAAATCTCGCATTATCACCAGTGATCTTCTGATACAAACGCGCACGTATACCAATCTGGTCGCACAGAAGTTCGATAGAAAAGTGCACCGCTGCTTAATGTAGCTGAATCGATCTGCGCTGCCCACAGTCCTAGGAGAGTCGCTGCTCCGTTATTTCTAGATTATTGTGTGCGGCCATCGAAGAACCGTTGCATGCTGTTTTGGTGATGAAATTCTGAAGGGGAGTGACAATCAGTGTGACAGTAGTTATTATCATCATCAAGCAAGACACCAGCATGAATAACTAAAAATGTTGTAATTTTAAACTTCTGCGTTACGCAACCCTAGGCTACAACTATGATAGTTTTTCTTTTCATCGGTTCTTTGAATAGGCTGTACACTTGTAAGGTTGGTCTTCATACCTGTGCGCAGATATTATTTTGAGATGCGTGCAGTGAATGTCGAGAGAAATCGAACTTAAGTTTATCAATCATCACACGAAAACCCCAAGTCTAACTACCGAGTTTCAGTTCCCAGGGCAACAAGACACCAAAAAGTGATGAAGGAGAATTGCTGATATTAGCATTAATATTTCTTTAACCGCTCGTGGACAGCATTTCGTTGCCTTGCGGATTTGTATTATCTGAAAGTGGTTCACATCCCCAGTTGGATTGCGTGATCCAGTTTGAGAAGGAAATGGCTTTCTGGAAAATCGGCTATCAGCATATAGGTTCTTGCTGTCGTCATAAGATACTGAAGCTTCCTCCAAAGATTATTCGAATGGTAAACTTTCAAATAACCTACTGCTAATTTAAAACTGAAACTAAACGTGAATCTGTTTGGGAAATGCTTGAAAATCCAATGTCAAGCAAGAAAGCTAAGGTAAGTATATATAATTCAAGGACAAATGCTGCATAATCTGAAAATGTAGTTAAATATGTGTGCACGCACGGTTGCTGTGCTGGAGAAATATTAATGCTATATCAGCAATTCTCCTTCATCACTTTTTGGTGGATTGCTACATAGTCTGTTGCCCTGGGGCTGCTGAGCTCAGTAGTTAGACTGGGGTTTTCGTGATGATTGATAAACTTAAGTTGATTCTTGACACTCACACTTTTTTCACACATCTCAAAATAATATCTCCGCACAGACACCATGAAGACCAACTTATATTACAAGTGTACAGCTAATTCAAAGAACCGATGAAAGAAAAACTATCATAGTTGTAGCTAGAAAGTTGTATGAACGCAGAGTTTTAAAATTCAAATTTTGCTTTCATTTTAACATTTTTAGTTATTCATGCTGGTGTTCTGTTTGATGATGATAATAACCACGTCACACTGATTGTTCCTCCTTCAGAATTCATCACAAAACAGCATACAACGATTCTTGATCCACAAATAATCTAGAAATAGAGACAGCGTTTGTGTCAGCTGGTTTATGCAGAGTATTCCTAAGATGTGGGACACCAGATTATTCAGCTTTAAACCCACTATCATATTTCTAGATTCTACCCTATTTTATCGAATTCTTGCGACCAGATTGGTATACGATTCACGTGAGGTATAAGGTCACTGGTGATATGCGGATTTTACGAATCATACGAGTTTTAGATCTACGAATACTGAAGTAGTCGCTATTCCTCTGGTTTCCAGTCGGCAGGTTCCACGTTCAGACGAAGTTGAGAGAACTAACTCTGCTGATAATGTTTTTGCTGGTTGGAACCCTGCTATTTCAACATTATGTTCTATATGAGGTTGATCATCCGGAAACTCACTTTCCAGCTTACCCGAAGATGTGGTGTGCGTTATCACGATGACTACCGTTGTGAGGGTGAAATATAGTACATTTAAAATCTAAATATATCTTTATTCATATTTAATGAACTTATTTCTCTAAATATATACAGTTTTATGTTTCTATTATATTAGGCGTTATGTTTGCTATATATGGTATAATTCCACTTTCGCAGTAAGAGAATAGCCATATAGTGGCAACAGTTAAAAATTATTAAATTAACGAAAAATGGATACGCCCATCATTTTCACAACATATAAACTAAAGATAGTTCTTATACACTGAATTTGTCTCTTAAAAGCTTTGAACATGTATACAGCCACGCTGTTATTTTAGGGGAAAAATTTTCTTTAAATTTTCTTTCCATTTTCTTTTTCTTTTTCTTGCGAAAGAAGAAATTTGGACTCTATTTTCTTTTTCTTTAAAGAAGAAAGTGTCATTAGGCTGTCTCAGGTTTCAGCTGTCAGTCAATTTTGCGTAAGCAACCCAGCCTAGTGACCCCTTGCGAAAGGACTCCTGCTTGCTTTAATGTATGTGGTCTATGCTATGAATGCATATGTTACAAGAGTAACAGCTGTCAATCTCTCTTTGAGACTTACTTTGAGTAAAGCAGAAAGAGACTATGAAACTAAACTAAAAGGAAGCCGCTTTTCTTTGCCATTTTCTTTAAATTAAAGAAAATTGAAGCCAAATTTCTTTTTCTTTTTCTTTATTTAAAGAATTCTTCTCATTTTCTTTCTTTTTCTTTCCCCTAAAATTCCGACGTGGCTGTACATATACAAAACGATGGTGTTTGCTTAGGTTTTTCCATTTTATTTACAATTTCTTAGCGATATATTGATACCTTAATATGTTAGCTAATAGAGTGCAAAGACCTACCTACCTATCCGAAGACGTTGGTGTAAATATTTGGCTTTGCCGGGAATCGAAGCACGGACCTCTCGAACTGCAGTTAGGCGTGCAGCCACTACACCACGGAGCCAGGAGAGAAAAGTACATAACATCTATATGATTGGTGCTCTCTGTACATTGGACTCCACCATAAAAACGCAATCGTGTAGGGTCTTTCTCAATCGTATAACACAGAGATTTTGAAATCCATCTACGTCGGTATATGCGCAGACGCACACCTTCCAAAACTAAGTTAAACTGTAGTGTAAAATTTAGAATTTTAGAGTACGCCAAAGTATTGAGGAAAGATTGAAAGTTCGTGAAGAATGTGTGACCTCAAGATTAGAGTTGGGACTGGTTCCAATTTTCCGGTTCCGGTTCCGGTTCTAGAGTACCGGTTCCCGGTTCCAAGTACAAAATTCGTAGTTACATTTTAACATTAATATTGGATGCAGGCTACCAGCAAGGGTTATACAATCAAAATTATAAACAATTATAAACAACAAATCAATTGCAAAACAATTGGAATAGGTAAGGTAATAACCAACTGGATTAAACTTTTGTTTAGTTTCATAGTCTCTTTCTGCTTTACTCAAAGTAAGTCTCAAAGAGAGATTGACAGCTGTTACTCTTGTAACATATGCATTCATAGCATAGACCACATACATTAAAGCAAGCAGGAGTCCTTTCGCAAGGGGTCACTAGGCTGGGTTGCTTACGCAAAATTGACTGACAGCTGAAACCTGAGACAGCCTAATGACACTTTCTTCTTTAAAGAAAAAGAAAATAGAGTCCAAATTTCTTCTTTCGCAAGAAAAAGAAAAAGAAAATGGAAAGAAAATTTAAAGAAAATTTTTCCCCTAAAATAACGGCGTGGCTGTATACATCATTCGAAAGCTTTTGAAGAGACAAATTCAGCGGTGTATAAGAACTATGCTTTAGTTTATATAGTTGTAGAAAACTGATGGGCGAGTATCCATTTTTCGTTAATTTAATAAACTTTTTAACTGTTGCCACTATATGGCTATTCTCTTACTGCGAACAGTGGAATTGATACCATATATAGCAAACATAACGCCTAATATAATAGAAACATAAAACTGTATATATTGTAGAGAACATAAGTTCAATCCTAAATATGAATAAAGATATATGCTTAGATTTTAAATGTACCTATATTTCTACCCACTCACCCAACGGTAGTCATCGTGATAACGCACCACCAACATGCTTCGGGTAAGCTGGTAAAGTGAGTTTCCGGATGATCAACCTCAATATAGAACATGATCGTTGAAAATAGCAGGTTTCCAACCAGCAAAAACATTATCAGCAGAGTTAGTTCTCTCCAACTTCGTCTGAACGTGGAACCTACCGACTGGAAACCAGAGGAATAGCGAGCTACCTTCAGTATTCGTAGGGCTCTTAAAACTCGTATGATTCGTAAAATCCGCATTATCACCAGTGACCTTCTGATATCCTCAAACGTTAATCGTATACCAATCTGGTCGCACAGAAGTTCGATAAAATAGGGTAGAATCGCTAGCAAATCAATGATGCTTAGTGGGCTCTTAATGTAGCTGAATCGATCTGGTGCTGCCCACAGTCTTAGGAGATACTCTGCAGTAAACCAGCTGACACAAACGCTGTCTGCTATTTCTAGATTATTGTAAGCGGCCATCGAAGAATCGTTGTATGCTGTTTTGTGATGAAATTCTGGAAGGGAGGAGACAATCAGTGTGACAGTAGTTATTATCATCATCAAGCAAGACACCAGCATGAATAACTAAAAATGTTAAAATGAAAGCAAAATTTGAATTTTTAAACTCTGCGTTGCATGCAACCCCTCTAGGCTACAACTATGATAGTTTTTCTTTCATCGGTTCTTTGAATTAGCTGTACACTTGTAATATAAGTTGGTCTTCATGGTGTCTGTGCGCAGATATTATTTTGAGATGTGTGAAAAAAGTGTGAATGTCGAGAGAAATCGAACTTAAGTTTATCAATCATCACACGAAAACCCCAGTCTAACTACTGAGCTCAGCAGCCCCAGGGCAACAAGACTATGTAGCAATCCACCAAAAAGTGATGAAGGAGAATTGCTGATATTAGCATTAATATTTCTCCAGCACAGCAACCGTGCGTGCACACATATTTAACTACATTTTCAGTATTATGCAGCATTTGTCGCTTGAATTATATATACTTACCTTAGCTTTCTTGCTTGACATTGGATTTTCAAGCATTTCCCAAACAGATTCACGTTTAGTTTGCAGTTTTAAATTAGCAGTAGGTTGATTTGAAAGTTTACCATTCGAATAATCTTTGGGAGGAAGCTTCAGTATCTTATGACGACAGCAAGAACCTATATGCTGATAGCCGATTTTCCAGAAAGCCATTTCCTTCTCAAACTGGATCACGCACATCCAACTGGGGATGTGAACCACTTTCAGATAATACAAATCCGCAAGGCAACGAAATGCTGTCCACGAGCGGTTAAAGAAATATTCAGACGTTTCAATATTATATCCATGGCAAAATGCCAAACGTTCTCGATGCTCCGTTTTTCTGGCCAATTGTGCCAGCAAAGTGTCAGGAAAAGGACTCAGCAGGCTTTTCTCAAACTTCCAAGACTGACCTCCAATGTTGAAGGAAATCATCTGTTCTGGCTCCGTTTGTTTTAGTGACATTTTTTCTTGAGAGAAGGGATTATCAACAAAAAGTTCAAAAAGCCAAGCCCGGCTGTTTAAAGAACACTTCTTCTAGCTGTCTCAACTCAAGGTACCTATTCCCAAAACGAACATGACTGACGTTGAAGATAGATTTGACGCTGTAGAGTATGTATAATCCAATCACATTCCTTACACAAGAGAGCAAATTTGTGCACACTTATATGCTTGACCTCGGATATTAGGATGAAATTTCAGGTTAGGCTAAAATGAATTTCGTTAACTTTATTACTTAATTCCATCAATTTAAGGTGCTGGTTTCCTTACTGGTACTTTTTTGACACATACACGGCTTTAATTCTGTATGTAAATTGCTGAAACTTGCGAAATAACCTATTTTCGTGTTCTTTACCATTCTGGTACCAGTCCTAATTCCTAGTCATTCTTAGGTAAAAGATAAGAAAGGTTTGGTTTTTGCCATTCGTTGAGTCGAGACACCCAATTGGTTGCCGAGGCTGAAAAAGGGGCACCGATATGAACATATTTGCTTTTATAACCTTTCCGCTGTGGTTTAGTCAGTATAAGCAAAAAACTATTTTGACGGTCAAAAAACGGCCATTTTCCAAGTAATCAGTTTTTCAAAATTACTGCCACATGTTAAGGAGCCACATGTTAAGGACAATGTCTTATTTATACTCAATCGATACAGCGTCCAAATCCACATTTTATAAATGCCTATTAGCCGGAAGTAGCTAACAAATGGCGGTTCTGCGCCAGGGATTTGCCCCCAGGGCATTTAGATAGACACCTAAGGTATTGGGGGCTCCTCATTTCATGGTATTATCGTTTAGGCCCCCGCCACAGAGCCTCATCAGACAGCTTACGGCAGCTGTTACGGGTTTTTTGTTTTTTCTTTAGTTACAACAATTTACAGCATAACATTACAATTACCATAAGCAAAACTACAGTAACCATCATTTAAAATGTAACGTTTATCGTCAAAAGCACTAAGGCTAGTCTTATTCTGTATAATGCTGTTAATTTCTCCTCCATCGCTTCTCATTTGATGTTTATGTTGTGATCCTTCAAAGAGTGTATCCTTGTACAACTGATGTCTGATTCTTCTCGATACTACATCCTTTTTCACACCTTTCGCTCTCTTCTTTTCCTTTCCTTCGGTATCCAATGGGCTATACATTTTCGACCGCAACCCAAGAAATTCCCAAATTGCCCTTCCCGCCATTTCATCCTTTATCTTTCCCATGAAGATATTTCTATAAAGATATGGTAAAGGATGGTCACCTATTTGATGGGAGTGATTATCCTAAAGATCACAAATGTCATGACGTCACAAACAGGAAGGTCTTGGGAAAGATGAAATGGCGGGAAGGACAATTTGGAAATTTCTTGGGTTGCGGTCGAAAATGTATAGCATATTGGATACCGAAGGAAAGGAAAAGAAGAGAGCGAAAGGTGTGAAAAGGATGTAGTATCGAGAAGAATCAGACATCAGTTGTACAAGGATACAATCTTTGAAGGATTACAACATAAACATGAAATGAGAAACATAAGAAGCGATGGAGGAGAAATTAACAGTATTATACAGAATAAGACTAGCCTTCGTGCTTATGACGATAAACGTTACATTTTAAATGATGGTTACTGTAGTTTTGCTTATGGTAATTGTAATGTTATGCTGTAAATTGTTGTAAATAATCAGTTAATTGTTGTAAATAAAGAAAAAAGAAAAAAACCGTAACAGCTGCCGTAAGCTGTCTAATGAGGCTCTGTGGCGGGGGCCGAAACGGTAATACCATGAAATGAGAGCCCCCAATACCTTAGGTGTCTGTGTAAATGCCCTGAGGGAGGGTAAATACCTGGCGCAAAACCGCCATTTTTTAGCTACTACTTCATTGCTTTAAGCTATAGATTTGGCATATTATTTTGCTTATCGATTTGCCAAAAACTTTGCGGATTCCGGAGATTTTTGGCAGAGTCAAAACTCGCACTTCTGCGGAGGAACGTATTTCTTGGATTGGGCTAAAACGTTTCGAGTAGCCAGAAAACTCAACGCGAAGTTACATACGAAAATTCGTGTTATCGTTCATTTGAAAATTTTTTGAATGTTAAGACTTGCTGAGCCAATCCAGATATCCCTCGACCCATTTGGCTTCATATCATGGCACAAAAAGAACTTTTGGCCGATTCTACAGTTTTGAGAAATCGATGTTCAAAAATGTTTGGTTTATGTTTAGCCGTTATGTCAGAAAATTTTTGTTATATATTTTTTGCTAATTTTGCTAGTTTCTTAAGCTCATTTGAATGTCCTGAATGACCTGATTATTAGCTTTAAAACGATTTATAAAGCTTTTTCAACTCCCATAATTGCGAAAGTTATAGCCTTTCAAAAAATTACCACAAAAGTACTGCACAAAAGGATACCAGCACCTTAAAATCATCGGCTTTTTCTAAATCGCAACTCCAGCGCATCAGTAAAAGTAACTAAATAAAAATGCTTCAAACCAAATGGATCTTTCGCTGCTGATTCCGTCAATGGTTGAAAATTAAAGTTACGATCAGATCACGAGGAAGCAAAGATTTGGGTACACCCAGTAATAAATTCTCAGAGATACAATACAACACAAAAATAGTTTTTTTATGAATTATACTATGCTTTTAATTTGGATTTAAACTTTAGATTCCTTTCGCATACACTTAGTTTCAGATACAGATTTTCGTCTGATCAAGCTAGTCTTTCTATTATCCTTGACAGCACCAAATATCGATTTCGCAAACCACATATTTGAGTTCACTTTCGAAATATCTAAATAATCTAAATATATAGGACGTATTACTTTATTTGACCAGATACCATGCTGTGCAGTGTGCAGCCATCGCCACACCACTCTTGTTCTATGTAGGTACAGTTGCAGGTACGAAGTACGAACGGCTTCGTATAATTACACACGGTTAAATTAGCAGGGGGCCCAAAATGGAGAGGGTTTTGTAAGCTCCTATGTTTAACACTGTATAGCCTTTGCTCTGCTAACAGGCAGCATGCTTAGTGATAAGCTTTTACAAACGTCCGAAACTATGCATTTGTTTTCCGGAGGTGTTAAGCGGTCTGCTGGAGCTGGAGCAGATGGAATTGGCAAAACTGTCTATCTTGAATCTTAAGTGCCTATTTACTGATGTATAGAGGTAGGTAGACTTCGGTATCAGTTTATTATTTGTGTTCACTTACTTTCACCACGGCACTCAGACTGAGTCTCAGGATTTTCTAGCGATTCTTTTCGATTTAACTAAAATCCAATTGCATATGCTTTAGTTTAGCTGAGCTTACATAGCTATGCTTGCTTAGGTAGATTACCTAGACTAGGTTAGCCTTAGGTTGTACATATACAACAAGTATCCGAAAGCTTTCATTAACAATAAAGGCGAGGATCCTATTAATTTGTGTTTTAATTAACCGTTTTCAGCTATTTGAAACGTCTCACTCTCAATCAATATGTCCTAGAATCAGTAATGAATTATGAAACTATCTGTTTTCAGGATTGAACATGATTGCAAGCTTCAAAAGGTCATAGACCATAGCAATAATGAATACTATTATGGAGAGAGAAGAAGCTTAATGCTCCCCCATCCAGTTCCAAACTCGGACTTCGCTGTCGCGTGGTTCATTCATTGGCTGGCCATTTGTCCAAATCTTGCTTGGCCTCCAACCAGCAGCTCTCTCCTTCCATCACCCGCGAATTTCAAGATGTTTGATTTTGATTGTTCTGCAGCGTGGCAATATCTATCAGTTTGCAAGGAGTTGAATAGATTTTCTTTTGTGTTTTATAGCAAACTATATGCAATAGCAAACCATGTTTTTGCTCTGGAAGGCACTATCATCTTCGTGTAATCTCATAGAGCATGATCGAGGTCGGCAAAGCATTTCACTGTCAGATGAAACAGGATCGTCTAGTGCTAAAGAAATGCTTCGGCTTCTCCGATCCAATTCCCTGAAAAAAGTAAAATAGTGAACGCACGTTTTTATTGCCATGAGAGTCTTTAAAAAATACTTCAAATATATATATATATATATATATCCCCTATGGTTTTGTGTAAAAATTACCATTTTGAGTGCTTGTCTGTATTATCTACTTGATGCTTATTTAATTATGCTTTGTACCTATTTGATGATAGTATGAAGCTTTGTTTGACGAGGGTGTCGAGTCGAGGATTTTGAATCCACACAAGAGCAAAAACGTTGAAAGAAATCTATATGAACAGTTATAATACTCATTAACGAACAGATTTCCTGGTCAGGTTGTTCTTGATTTCGATATGAATCCAGGAACGTAGCCCAACGTAAACGACCAAGTACCAACAGGCAACACACATATGTAGATCACATGACATGACTGAGCATAAGAAGACAGGATCCAAATAAATAGGTCCATTAACAAGATTTCCTAACGCTTACATTTTGTCAATGTTAAGAGAAGTATCAACGCCCAGTTCAAGCATTTCGGAAACATCTGTTTGTGTAAACTTGTCACGATCCTGTAAAATAATTTACAAAATTTCGATAATTTTTGTTATAAAATGAGAGCCGATGTTAGCTGTTGCCACAGGTAGCCAATGCTATTAATTAAACTGTGCTCTGAACACATCACAAACGTTACAGGTCCCCTGTGTCACGGTCACGTCACTATTTTAATGCCCAAAATCAGAACCCTACGGTTTCTTGATTCAAATTGATAATTTCCTGGAAAATCGTGAGATAGAAACCAACACAAATTCCAAATATGTAAAACTTTTAGATAATATGAGGACTCACCTTCCGCTTTAGAAAATAAGTTTGAGTAGAGGCGTCAGTTTTCTTCGGTACAACTTTTGCTTCCAGATTTCTAGTGTACAAAGTCAGTTTCTGCAACTGCTCTATAACAAAAATTAGGCAAGTATCTGTGTAGTTAATTAGCATTTTATTAACTTGACAAATTTAAAGTTAAATAGAAATCGTACCTGTCCAATGGTAATGAATAAGGCCTGGATTTCCTACAGCCAAGAAAACATTTTGCGCTAAAAAACCAAGGTCACCCTCAAGTAGACCTTTCTGAAAATTTATTTTTAATTATTATAACCTGTTGCGACTTGCGAGAGTCGTCACATATGCTGAGGTTTTCCTCTGGCCGTACGCCTAATGAACCTCACTGGAAGGGGTTAAAAGGAATTAGTGAAGGTTTTCCGGCAAAACCCACTCTAATCTCTAAGGGCCTTTTCGCGCAGCGAGTTTAACGAGTTAAAAGAGTTAAAATTAACTTAATCCTTTTCGCGCACATGGTTAAAAGAGTTAAACAGTTCATTTTAACTCTCCTGCAGGGTTAAACGAGTTAAAAGTTTTTAACTCTACTCTTTTAACTCTCGCGCGAAAACGCCCCAAGACATGAATTAAGGAATAGCTGGTTCGGCTCCAATCAATCTCCAAAAGAAGTACGACATTGCCGTAGAACCATTTGAAGTACATATATCGTGAGCCGCCTCTCAGAATCATATGACAAGAACCTCCAGATGAACCTTCGATACCAGTTGTACGACACGGGGACGTCTTGTATGTAAGATTTCCGCCTTGGCACCGATACCGATGATTCTGACACGACATCTCAACTGTGCCTGAAAAGTGACCGGCGTGTCTATGTTCTTTGACTAGAGTCGACCTCGGCACATGCCGCAATGTGCCTAATCTCGTGAATTACTAGGCTTCCTCAGGTTTAATTCCCCGTGGAATTATATGCAGATTCTCACCGTGACCTAAACCTGTGATATCAACCGGTGCTCAACATCAGACTACACCAGGAGAAACTTCTGTTAGTGTTGATTCTATCTATTGGTCTTAATAACATGACATAGACCTCTGAAGCCACATCACACCCGCATATTTATTTAGGCACCGGGAGTAGATTGAACACCCACATATGTTGGCTTAAGTCACTAGCGTAGTCAGAAAAATTTCGGGGGAATGCATAAAATTTTTGCGGGGTTTGGGAGGGTGGAGCAGGCTCCCCAGAAGCTGAAAAATTCTTCTATTTCGTGACCTTAGTTTAATTTTTTACAAAGCATTTTTTGAAATTAAAAATACTTAAGGTCATGATGCACCAAAATTATGTAGAAGATGGTAAAAGTTACGCGTCTGGCTTAAACCACCAACGCTTTTTCGATTGGCAATGAATACGTGTCTAATTTGTCTGTGGTTTAGTAAAATGCTAGTACAAATCTGTTTTCTTGTACCATTGAAGATTGCATGCACTAACTCAAGATGAGATTTTTAACAGTCTTTCACTGCCAAGTTTCTAACATAGAGCAAATTCAGTTCCTGACATCACAGTTACTTACCCATGAATAGGTTCCACTTACCACTTATTACATGCTTACCAGTTAAGTTCGACACAACATCTATCAAAGCAGATCTTTCACTTTGCAATGCATTTACTGAAAAGGAACAAGTACAGCAACAACTTGTCCCATTCATAGCAAATCTCTAAACAAAGATGTTGATAGATTAACGATAACGTGAATGAACAACCTAAACCTGACACGGCCGAATGGAAGAGTAAAAAAGATTATGCACCGATTACATATGCGCATTGTATCCGTTTTAGTGAAATGCATTCATTGGGGTCTTTCCCATTATCCCCCCTCCATAGCTCTGATGAAGTACCGAAGAAGCACAATTTGACTGATTGAGTTGAAATTTGGTGGAGGTAGGTTTTCGAACCTGCTGATTTAAAAAATGCAAAAATTTTAAAATTTAAAAATTTTTTTTTTTAAATTTAAAAATTTTAGTTTGTTAAGGGGGGTCGGGACCAAAGGGAACCGAAAAATGTTTTGAAAAAATTATGCTGAGAACTTTCGTACAGGGGTTTCAGGGTGCTGATCACGAATCTGAAATCGGTTTTTCGATTCAGCTTTTCGTTAGCTCAGGATAAGCTTACATCGTAAGCTTAAAACTTTAGCTAATATTAAGCTAACGAAAAGCTGAATCGAAAAACTGATTTCAGATTCTTAATCGGCACCCCAGAAAACCCCTGTACGCAAGTTTTCAAGAAAATGTTTTTCAAAAAATGTTTCGGTTCCCCGTGGCCCTTACCAAACCAAAAATTTTAAATTTTTAAAAAATTTTTAAAATTTTAAAATTTTTGTATTTTTTTAAATCAGCAGGTCCGAAAACCTGCCTCCACCAAATTTCAACTCAATCAGTCAAATTGTGCTTCTTCGGTACTTCTACGGAGCTGCGGGGAGGATAATGGGAAAGACCCCATTGTCACTTGTCAGTGTAATTGTACAGTACATACGTTGTAATTGAGTTCATCAACTGCGAACAAACTTTACGGAAGCAACAAACCCCAGTAATACGTAACTGAACGAAGTACA
>JASAND010013604.1:0-12453 GCA_030248195.1 Trissonchulus latispiculum
CCCCCCGCAAATCAGACCCATCACTTCAAAGAATTTTGAGCGCTATGTTTATGTTCTAAAGCTCGAAGCAGGCACAAAATTCGCGCACGCACTGCTTGTGTTTTCGAGCTTAAGCACATAAACATAGAGCGAGTGAGCGTACCCCCGTTTCGACTAGGTACTGATCTGCGGGGGGGGGTGGGCCGTTAGCGCGCAGAGCATAGTTTTTGCTCTGATAACACAGAGGTTGCCTAGTGGCATACTCTTATTCGGCCGGTTGCACCAAATGTGATTACATCTAATTAGACTATTTTGTAATTAAGTTCTAGTTAAGGCCACTTTCCGCTGCACCAAATGGAATGGTAATTAGATTTTAATTCTACTCAGGGGTAAGATTAACATTTGACTAACTTCTGACTAACATCTTATTAAAATCTAACTAAAATCTAACTAAAGTTATCATGTCACATAGGCTTGTACCTGATTTGCTAGAGCTCATCTGGGAAAAATACTGATCGGTTTAGAGCTAATCAGATTTTAAAATCTAACTAGCTTGGTGCAACGCAGAATCTGATTAAAATAAGATTAAGACTAGCTAATAACATTTTAGTTAGAAGTTAACAATATTTGGTGAAACCGGCTGATTATTAGGTACTCTTGATCTCAGTAATATGGTGGTTTCGGTTTCAGCACACTGGTCTAGGTTATTTCGGTAACGGTGGAATTTTGGTATGGCCCAACCCAATTGCCTTCAATAACTCAAACGTATCAGCCATGCCAAAAATTACCTTTAAACAATCGCTGGCGAATTTCATCCAGGGTCTTAGCCTTCATAGAAGGATCAAACTCGTTCTCTTCCATCAACATCAGCACCTTTAAAGCAGTTGCCACCAGAATTAGCTCCTGCGGAAGCTTATAAAATTGTTCATGAATTCGAACACTATGGCCCATGTACTTGAATGAACCTCTGACTCTACGAAGATTCAAAAGCTGTGACATGGTTGCCACGTGTTTACGCATTTTCGTTGAAGTCAAAGTTCCCTGTAGGAAACGCCACACTTCTTGGCATACTCTCTCAGGGCTTTGTCTCCCCTTATTGTGATTTCAGGATGGCCACCAGTTACCGCAAAAACGGATGTATTCTCCTTACTGATATTCAGATCAGGGGCCAATCGCAGTTTGTCTGGCTGTCTCGGGAGATGCGTAGGGGTATGAATCGGAGACAGCATCAGAGTCGGAATCAGAATCAGATACTGTGGATTCGACTCATTATATGTGGAGACTTTGGGATCATCCACTATGTCGTCAAACATAGACACCTTCGGCGCGCAATCAGAATCCTATAAAAGAACAGTAGTAGTACTACTAGTAGTAGTAATAGAAGAAGAAGAAAAAGAAGTAGAAGGATTAAATTGGACATTATATAAATCACGAAAATCAGAACATCGCTTTACCATCTGTTAGTTTACCACCACCACAAGTAGAAGTAGAAAGGTTAAATTTGAACATTAGATAAATTACGAAAATCAGGATATCGCTTTACCACCTGTTAATAAAAAATATTGAACAGGCGATCTACCAGCTGCTCGCAATCCACAGTTTCTGAATCCATAATAATATATGCTCATCATTCGACTCAGACAAGTCACGTGAAGAGCTTTCAGTTTGTCCACCGAAGCCAATGAAGTGTCTACTGATTACGGATGCGGCAGAGCTAAAATCTTACGTTATAATTGGAGATAAAACAGTTGAATACATCCAACAAATAGAACATTGCAGAACGGGTTGTTCCAGCTGCAGTATAAATCATAAGTAACAAAAAATGCTCCTTGTAGCAAGAGTACATAATAATAAGAGTATGCCACTAGGCATCTATGTTATCAGAGCAAAAACTATGCTCTGCTGTCTAACGGCTCACCCACCCCCCGCAAATTAGACCCTTCACTTCAAAGAATTTTGAGCGCTATGTTTGTGTTCTAAAGCTCAAAGCAGGCACAAAATTCGCGCACGCACTGCTTGTGTTGTTGAGCTTAAGCACATAAACATAGAGCGAGTGAGCGTACCCCCGTTTCGACTAGGTACTGATTTGCGGGGGGGGGTCACTAGGGTCTGATTTGCTTGGAGGGGGTGGGCCGTTAGCGTGCAGAGCAGTTTTCGCTCTGATAACATAGACCTTGCCTAGTGGCATACTCTTATTATTATGTACTCTTGCTTGTAGTAACATGAAAAATGCAATAAGCTATGATGGTTAATATTTAAATAAGACAAGGACAAGATCTAAAATGCTTAATGAGCCAGAATGTATGCATTGCCTAAATATGAGCCGCTACGGTTCTATTGGGTTCATATTGGCGCTCGATTACGTGGTTTCAGCAGCTCGATGTGGTAATTGGTCAAGCATTTCTAAACCCACAGAAATTAAAGCATTGCTCCTTAATTCTCCTCCCGGTCCGAGCAACCATGTGACAGAATCTAAAAACGGCTGTTTTTCCATGTATTCAAAGTTCACAACAATGAATAGATGTACAATGGATACTTCCAAGTTTACGACAACCAAAAAAATGTGGAAGCACAAACTCTTTCTGAAAATGAATCTTTTTAACTGTTAGCCTATTTTTTAAAGCCAATTTCAGTTTGAGAACCCGTCGCATTTTAAACACTTCTTTCAGTCGGTGAGTCTGTCAACTTCTTTCAGCCCCAGAGCCTGCCCTATTTTAAACTATACATATGCATGCGCCAGCGTTTACCCCTCCTCCTCGAGAGCCTTGGCTTTTAAAATTGTACATAGACACATTTGATTACTCGGACATTAACCATTGAGAAAGTAGAAGGCGGGCCTTATGTACAAGTCTGGGATTACTGGATACCGTAGATTATATTGCACTGTTCGTGCAAATCTAGCAGTTCCAATATTATTACTTACTGCACGAAGAGGGTGAACAAATTGAAGAACTTAAAACACTAAACAGAATTAATTCAATGCATCAAAAATAATAATCTAAAATATTTGTTTTCTGTCTTTTCCCATTTCATGAAAACTGAAGTTGAATTCATAATATAATTTCAAGTTGAATTCATAATATAATTTCATTTTTAAATGGAAACTACTGAGTTTTGTTTGGTAGGAAAGTTAAATTCAAGGTTCAAGAATGCTATAAGACTTGCAAGTTTATTAGCTTCCAATTATTTAAATTTATTAAGTGTTTAATTTTTATTAAGAACAAGGACAAAAGGTGTTTACTCGATATATAGGGCAACATACTATCATAGGTAACAATTACAAGACAAATTCGGTTAGGTGATTTAAATTGTTGTTAGTAGTAACTAAACAAATCAAAAAAACAACCAAACTAAACACAAATCAAACGTATATACGTATGTCAACTAAATATGGAGCAGGACGAGGGAGGATTACGTGATCAGCTGACCCCTCGCGCCCTAAAAAAACCTGATAAATCAACGGATGCCAAAGCATTACAAAAAGTTAAAGCTTTGAGCTGTAACTACATGCTCAGGGAGTGAATTCAGTAAACCGAGTTTGGACAGTGTACTAGAAGGACTTCACTAAAAACACTGACCACAATTATAACAATGCAACAGCTAATATGCACAACTGGTTTGCATAAACTCCTTTGCATATTGCAATAGGAATATGTTCATTAGCACTCAAGACTTCCTTGTTGAATCCAGGTGAATGCCATCGTTACACCTCTCCCCTTAAGGGAGACTGGTCCCCAGTCTCAAGGGAGCAAGGTAAAATGATAACTCAGTAGTGCCTCAAGGCAATATGCAGTTTAGGAGGTTATTCTTCTCCAGGAATTCGCACTCGAGACTGTTCCTTTTCATAACTTGATTATGATTAACAGAGATAAATTTTGGAGGGGGTTTTTCGCCAAATGTTTAAGAAAATATGTTATCTTGCTAAAAACGCTATTTAAAACCAAAATTAGCTATATTTACAACTGATTTGGTGATTTTTCCGAAAAACTGTAATTTCTGCGAAAAATTTTGAATTTTTCCTAATTTTGAGCCAAACTTTGTTTGGCAAATTTCGGTGGGTCGGGTGGGGTTCTGCCTCCAAGATTTCGAGGATGGGGTCAGGACTGGTTCATTTGGGGGGAGGGAGGGGTCCCCACTTGTCTGCCCCCCAGCTAAGGTATGTACACCTAGGCTCGGGGGCATAGGTGTACCACCTGGGATCAAGTCACCCGGGCGGGGGGGGGGGAATCAGAAACGCATTTGTAAATAGTTTTGAGCAATAAATTTGCTATTTCCGTGCTCAGCAGAAGGAGGTGAGTTCATTAGTAACAAAATTGTAAAATTTGAAAAAATTTTAAAAATGACCATTTTTCGCGACCCAACCGTCCATTGTAAGCTTGGTGCGCTCTTTTGTCAAGTAACACGGGCAAGGCTTACAAGGCGTATTGCTGGGGTTGGCAGGCACACCTTTAAGTGAAGCTGGCATATGCTTTAGACTAAGTAGGATGGTGGCTAAGATTAACCGGCACAGTGGCAAGCTAATCTGGCACACACCTAAGCTAAGCTGGCACGCGCCTTAACACGCCTAAGCCTAAGCCTCAGCCTAAGTATTAACTACCGGCTGACTGTCCGGTATCAAACCGATAGTTAGTGAGGCGAATCAATTGCAGGAAATTCAGGTGCAACTCTCTCGCGAAGATAGATCCCTAATAGCAAGAGTCCATAATTAATTCCTTTATATTATAGAAGAAGAGTAAGCCACTAGAGGGCTTCTCTTCTTGGCATTGCGTAACGGTGCTCCGACCACAATACGCGAATGTTCCCCCGTTTGGTGGGGGGGTCGACAAGCATACCCCCTCCCCGTTTGGTGGGGGGGTATGCAAAAGGGGTCCCCGTTTGGTGGGGGGGGTATGCAAGGGGTCCCCGTTTGGTGGGGGGGTAGGCAGAATAGGGTCCCCGTTTGGGGGGGGGTCGCCAAGTCAGGCTAAGATTGGCTGAATCTGATTGGCTGTTGGCGACCCCCCAAACGGGGACCCCTTTTGCATACCCCCCCACCAAACGGGGACCTCTCTGCTACCCCCACCAAACGGGGACCCATTTTCGAACAGAACAAAAACTACCGTAATCCTCTGCTCTACCCCCCCCACCAAACGGGGAGGGGGTCTCTGCAATCTGATTGGCTGTTGGCTACCCCCCCACCAAACGGGGACCTCTTTTCTGCTACCCCCCCACCAAACGGAGGGGGGGTATGCTTTGTCGAAAAGAGCTACCCCCCCCACCAAACGGGGGAACATTCGCGTATTGTGGTCGGAGCACCGTTACGCAATGTCAAGAAGAGGAGCTCTCTAGTGGCTTACTCTTCTTCTTATATATAGTGCAATTATGCACTCTTGCTAATAGCCTACCCTAATAAAGTATATAAGGCATCATTGATTTACTGTTTACAACTTACGATTTTAATAAGGGATATAGGCGTACCAATAAAGCATAGCAAATACAGTAAAGATACACAAAGCCCGCAGGCGACTGATCTCAACGTTAGACACACACCAACTGACTAATTGACTGATTTGGCTACTTAACGAAAGGATCAAAACCGAGGTTTCTACACAATAGTGATAAAGAAATCATTCAAAAGTGAAAAAAAAGTGAAAAAAAGTGAAAAATTAGTGAAACACACTTCGCGTAGCGAGTATTTAACATAAGCCTCAGCCAATTTGAGACATTAAGAAAGATTTGTTATTGACTGCCGAATCCAGGCTTCTTATGACTGCAATTAAATCTAATTTGGCATGGGTATTCATATAGTCAAGAGATTGCCATGGTTCTAGATCCATTTTGTAGCCTAACATTTCCTCTATTCAACAACCTATTCAGTACTTCTTAATGCTGTTTGTAGAATTTTATATTAATTTTTTGTTAGTTTATGTTAGATCCTGTGGCAAAGGCGGGGAATAATATTCATAGGTGTAATTGGGGGGTAACCCCCTCCAGCCATTTTTCCAAACCCCCCAGAAATTTTTGGAGGTCCCGGCCCTCCCCAACTGGGGGGGGGGGGGGGTAGTCGCTTCGAAGGTGCGAAAATTGGCCAAAATTTGGGTATTTTTAGGGTAAATTTTGCAAAATTTTTCAAATAAGGCCAACTGTTTGCTTAACGTGTTTATTATCGCGAGAAATACATGTTTATAACGGTTTTATGGACTTCTAGACTCAATATTGAGCTTATTCTGGACTCAGAAACATGTTGGCAATCCAGTTTTCGAGTTTAAAAACACTGTGTAGTGTTTTTAATTACTTTAATGATTACTTAATTACTTAATGATTTCATGTTTTCGGCATTGGCAATGGCTGAAAATCGATTTTTTTGCATAAAAATAGGAAACTCTTTTTGGAGAAGTTTGGGGGGTGGGGGTCGTGGGAGGGTCTAAAAAGGGCCCCCTAAAATTCCGGGGGAGGTGGCCCCCCAACCCAAATCTCCGTTACACCTGTGACAATATTATGAAAATCGAAATAACTTTTGATGGAGATGTCAGATTGTAATAGTTCAGGTGTGGATGGAAAGAGCAAGTATTCCTCTTTCAAATGACTTGTTTCTTACTTCTTACTTACTTCCGACTCCGTCGCTGGCAATAATCTACATTAGCAAGAGTACATAATGATAAGAGCAAGAGTATAAGAGTATGCCACTAGGCAAGCTCTCTCTTATCAGAGCAAAAACTAAGTTCTGCTCGCTAACGGCCCACCCCCCCCACCCCCCAAACAGACCCGAGTGACCCCCCGCCAAACAGTACCTAGTCGAAACGGGGGTACGCTCACTCGCTCTATGTTTATGTGCTTAAGCTCGAAAACACAAGCAGTGCGTGCGCGAATTTTGTGCCTGCTTCGAGCTTTAGAACATAAACATAGCGCTCAAAATTCTTTGAAGTGATGGGTCTGATTTGCGGGGGGGTGGGTGGGCCGTTAGCGAGCAGAGCAAATTAAAATTTTTGAAAATGTCCTTATCGTGGTTATATATCAGAATTTTATCCAGAGATACATAACTAGAAAGAAAGAGCGCGAAAAATTGATCTCCCCAGGATGTGGGGGTGCGCAAAGCGGAACGCTCTAAAATGCGTCTATAAGAAGTTATACGCACTTGAAGCAGCCGAGGTACCCTCTAAGTGTCTTATTTTTAGAAAAGGGGCGACAAATAATATTGTAAAGTTTTGGCCCCAGAGACTGGTTATTGGGCATCCAAAGACCTTTACACCTTTACTGGGGTACTGTGCGCTATAGACTGGACACGCAACCTGGGCTGGAGATAGTTCCAAGCCGACCTCGACAAGCCTAGCCAATAAAATACACCAGATATTCGTGAAACCTAATGCACACCCCCACTACGTTACCCCGAACCTAAGCCCTAAGTGCCCTACTTATCGAAGTAGTACAACTAAACTTAGCTAAAATATAATAGGCGAGGTAGCCGTGTTGCAAATTTTAATATAAAGAAAAGGGGGGAAATACAATAAATTTGGACACACACTTACAGATTTATGATCCAGAGGAAGCAGGAAATATCAGAAAGCATAAACTCCAATAATAGAATAAAATATAGAATAGCCCCGACTAGCTGACTTGGAGGTCCCTGTCCAGTCTCAGACTGGATGTTCTTTACTGAACGTCCCCGAAGTTCAAGAACTCTCGGGGGCCCCAAGCGACTATACGAAATAAATGCAAACAGAATTTTGGGAACCAGAGTAAAACGCCGGGATCGACTGACTATTCAATGCGAAAGCAAGACGTAGCCTGATTGAAAGAACACTGGAGTCAGCCATAGTGATTACGAAATCACGTGACATGCCTCCAGCCAATAGAATATAGACAAACTTTTAGAAGAAAATTTTGAGCGTAACTAGGGAGATGCATGATCTATCTTTGCACGATTACACAATTTCAAATACAAATTATAGACTAGTGGGGCATTTTTGACGAAAACAATATACATAAACTAGGAATAATTTTGAATGAAGAATCTTTTTAAATAATAGCGAAATATGACAGTAGGGCATCGCCGCCCTACTGTACAATATCTTTTGGGGGCTAGAGATCGAGATTGGTGGCTTGTGACGATGGGAAACACATTTTTAGAAAAGATGGGAGGCCTGTGTCCCCCCCCCCCCGACCCACGGTGCTTTAACCCAACGCTTTGGGTTGGAGCTGGGGCGGGAAGGGAGTGAAAGCAGTAGCGGTGGCAGGATTTTTTTGAACAGGAGAGCCCGACTCTTAATTCTGGCGACCTTTTTTGTGA
This sequence comes from Trissonchulus latispiculum, assembly GCA_030248195.1. Taxonomy (NCBI): domain Eukaryota; kingdom Metazoa; phylum Nematoda; class Enoplea; order Enoplida; family Ironidae; genus Trissonchulus; species Trissonchulus latispiculum. Next base: position 8,246 of record JASAND010013604.1, read on the forward strand.
AGTCTAAAATTTGGCAGTTGTTAGCTTAATTAGTTCATACCTTGAGAATAAGATGGGGGCATAGGTGTAAGGAGGGGGGGAAGTAGCTCCCCAGCCATTGGGGGGGGGGGTACGGGGGGACGTCCCCCTATAGTTTCTCCGGAAATTTTGGTTGGGGGGCAATATACGGAAATTTGATGGTCGACCCCCGAAATGTGATGGGGAGTACCCCCCGTAACCCCCCCCCCCCAAATTCGCACCTCAGAAAATTCAAAAAATGGCCTAAAAATGCAAGACTATATTTTAACGCTTTTTTGTTGAAACTAGGCTTGTTTTTATAGTTTTAGGCGTTTTTACACCGTTTTTGACGTTTTTCATTTTACACCAAATTTCCAGGATCAAGTCACCCAGGGGGGAAATCAGAAACGCATATTTAAACAGTTTTGAGCAATAAATTAGCTATTTTCGTGCTCAGCAGAAGGAGGCGAGTTCATTAGTAACAAAAATTAAAAACCTGAAAAAACGTTGAAAAATGACCATTTTTCGCGACCCAACCGTCCATTGTAAGCTTGGTGCGCTCTTTTGTCAAGTAACACGGGCAAGACTTACAAGGCGTATTGCTGGGGTTGGCAGGCACACCTTTACGTGAAGCTGACATATGCTTAGACTAAGTAGGCTGGTGGCTAAGCTTAACCGGCACAGTGGAAAGCTAATCTGGCACACGCCTAAGCTAAGCTGGCACGCGCCTTAACACGACTAAGTCCAAGCCTAAGCCTCAGCCTCAGCCTAAGCCAGTTTCAGACATTAAGAAAGATTTGTAATATTGTCTTTCATTGACTGCCAAAGCCAGCCTTCTTATGACTGTAATTAAAACTAATTTGGCATAGGTATTCATATTGTCAAGAGATTGTCTAGATCCATTTTGTAGCCTAACATTTCCTCTTTTCAACAACCTATTCAGTACTTCTTAATGTTGTTTGTACCATTTTATATTAATTTTTTGTTAGTTTATGTTAGATTCTGTGGTAAAGGCGGGGAACAATGTTCATAGGTGTAATTGGGGGTGGGGGGGGTAACCCCCTCCCTCCAACCATTTTTCCAAACCCCCCCCAGAAATCTTTGGGGGTCCCGGGGGGGGTTGGGTATTTTTAATGTAAATTTTGCAAAAATTTTCAAATAAGTCCAAATGTTTGGCTTAACGTGTTTATTATCGCGAGAAATACATGTTTATAACAGTTTTATGGACTTTCTGGCTTAATATTGACCTTATTTTAGACGTAGAAACATGTCTAGACTCAATATTGACGTTATTCTGGACTCAGAAACATGTTGGCAATCCAGTTTTGTTGGCAACTGTGTAGTGTTTTTAATTACTAAACTTTACTGATTACTTAATTACATAATTACAAATTACAAAACACTGTGTAGTGTAGTGTTTTTAATTACTTAATTAATGATTATTTAATTATTACTTAATGATTTCATGTTTTTCTAAGCCTAAGCCTAAGCCAGTTTCAGACATTAAGAAAGATTTGTAATATTGTCTTTCTTTGACTGCCAGCCAAATCCAGCATAGGTGTACCACCTGTTTGGGTTGGGGGGGGGTAGAAGGTCCAAATTTGGCTCGGGGGGGACCCCACCAAAATCCGAAATTTGGGGGAGGGGGACACCCCTAAACTGTACCCAAGTTTTTTGGCTAAAAATGCTCCTTTTTTGATGTACTGTACATCATAGGTGTAAGGTGGGGGGGGTTGGGGGGGGTAGCCCCCCCAAGCCTTTTTTCAACCCTCCCCCAAAACTTTTTGGGGGGGGGACGTCCCCCCCCCCACTGGGGGGGGGGGGGTAGTCGCGCCGAAGGCGCGAAAAATGGCCAAAAATTGGGTATGTTTTGGGTAAATTTTGAAAAAATTTTCAAAAATGTCCAAATTTTTGGCTTAAACTGTTTATTATGAGAAATACACGTTTTAACTGTATTATGGATCTTATGACTCAATATTGTCCTTATTTTGGACTTGGAAACATGTTGGCAATCAAGTTTTTGAGTTTAAAAACATTGTCTAATGTTAAAATTACTTAGATGTTAGATGTTTTTTATCATTAGAAACGGCTGAAAACGCGATTTTTGGCATAAAAAATGAAAAATTTTTTTGGGGGAGGGTTGGGGGGGGGGTCCTGGGGGGGGGTCGTCAGAGGGGGCCCCCCCCAGAAAATGTTGGGGGGGAGCCTCCCCCACCCCAAATCTCCGTTACACCTATGCTGTACATTAAACATACTTAAAAGCTTCTGTCAATAGTTTTCGTATGCGAAAATAGGGCTTGAAAATTGACAAATTTATGATAAAATATGCCTAAATTAGCCCTGATTGTGGTTTATAATTGCGTATATTTTTAATTGCTATAAATAACCATCTTTAGCTCTTTATATGTGATTTATAGTCAGGGGGGGGGAAACATGACGGAAAAGAAGGGAAAAAAACATGGTCGCCTACTCCCCAACCATAGCAGTTGCAGCTGCCTAGTATAGCCCATTAGAAAGAGCAAGTCTAGAAGTATACCCTACAGTACCAGATTGGTTTCTAAGTTCGATTCTGTAAGTACAGTACTTGACCAAAGTTGACCTCCCAAAATTGGCCAAAATGCTAAGGATTTTCGAAAGTTTGCAAGTATATATCTAACCAGCCATCCAACTTTGGCTACTATAAATTTGCATGCGGGCATAATTCGACTTGCTCTATCACATGGCAATAGTGATTTTCCCCTACGTGCACCCAGTAAAAAATTGACCATGTTTTTTCCCCCACATAGGGTCCACTAGAGCGGGGGAAAAACATGGTGACCAAATTTTCAAATTTTTGCGTATGCTTCAGGAAGGCGTAACTAATGCTTCCATAGGAAAGAAAATGCTGTAAAACCGCTACAAAACTCAAAATATGCCAACTTTGAGCATTTTTGAAGCTTCTAGCTCGAAAATTTGATTTGCAGCATCAACATGCCAGGTTTCACAAGTTTCTATGGTAAACATGAAAATTTTGAAGAAACTTAAAAAATGATGGGATATTGCAATTTTTAACACAACTAACTTATTGCTAGCGATATTCTGCATATTATGGCCAGTTCCCAGCAGGTTTCATGCCCAAACAGGTTAGGTACGGCGGATTTTGTATTTTGACCAAAAAATCGGGTTTTAAGCTTGTTGTGACGCTAGAATGGTGCCTAGATATATAGTTTTGCACGCTAAAAACAGCTGAAACAACGCTTTTAAACCACTCTAAATGGTTGCTTGCTAGAAATCCGTGCCATGTTTTTCCCCCGCACCATGTTTTTTCCCCCGATTCGCGGGTAAAAAACATGGACAAATCCTGTTACTGCCAAAGCTGAGAGCATAGGTGTAATTGGGGGGAGGTTTGGGGGGGGGGTAACCCCCCCCAGCCATTTTTACAAACCACCCCAAAAAATTTTGGGGGCCCCCCGGCCCCCCCCCCCCACGGGGGGGGGGGGGGGTAGTCGCGCCGAAGGCGCGAAAAATTGGCCAAAAATCGGGTATTTTTAGAGTAAATTTTGCAAAATTTTTCAAAAATGTCCAAATTTTTGGCTTAATCTGTTCATTATTGCGTGAAATACACGTTTTTAACGGTTTAATGGACTTTCTGACTCAATATTGACCTTATTTTAGACTTAGAAATATGCTGGCAATCAAGTTTTCGAGTTTAAAACCCCTGTCTAATGTCAAAATTACTTCATAGTTGAATGTTTTTTGGCATTAGCAATGGCTGAAAATGCGATTTTTGACATAAAAATAGAAAAACTTTTTGGGGGAGGTTTGGGGGGGGGTCGTGGGGGGGGGGGGTTGGGGGGTCGTGGGGGGGTTTGGGGGGGGTCTAAAAAGGGGGCCCCCCCGCAAAATTCCGCGGGAGGGGGCCCCCCCCAACCCAAATCCCCGTTACACCTATGGCTGAGAGAGGTGTAAGAGAAGTTTGAATATACGATTGGATAGGTATTTGCCCACGGTACGTAACGGTATACTCAAACCGATCCAAATCCAAACGAAGGAAAAGTTGGAGGCTTGCTTCCCTATTCATGTTCCCCCTCCCCCCTGACTATATAGCCATTTTTTCGAATTTTTTTTTAAAAATTTTCAGAAATTGCAAAAAAAATTTTGCATTTTTTACCTGGTTTGGACCCAATTTTAGGGGGGAGGGGAACATGAATAGGAATTCCAGCAACCGTAAC
>JASAND010013605.1:0-17612 GCA_030248195.1 Trissonchulus latispiculum
CGGGTACCATTTTGGCGGCCCGCCCCGCCCTGCTACCCGCACGCTGGTACCCGCCCCGCCCCGCCCCGCCCCGCGGCCCGCGGCCCGCAGCCAACTGATACCCGCAAGATACCCGCAAAAGTTTTCGAGTGGTTTACGATTACTATGTTGTTAAATTTATTAAAAATGTCTTTAATTAAAAATAAACTTTGATTTAAAGCTTCCAAACTACTTTACCTAATAGTGTATTGAGATGGGTTGCTGAAATATGGAAATTAATCCTACTTGCCGAAGTTTGCCGAAAAAGTACCAAAACATTTTTCGAAAAGTTTAAAAATTTAAGCTAACTGATACGTCTAATTATAGAGATGCAGGACTTGGCTCCCAATGTCAGTCTCGATGATTCAGTCCGATTTCGACCGGGACCAACATGTTGTAATTTTTTGGCAATTTTTCCCCAAAAGTTTGGAATTTTAAAAGTTAAAATTCAGTTTTAATTGGTAGAGCTCGCTTGCTTTTATATTAGTCATCGATTTGAATGAAAACAATACTAGTAATTTTGTCGATATATACTTGAAATTATAGCAAAATCTTAATTTTTAAGAAAATTCTCCTATTTAGACCCACAATATCCAGGCCCCGGTCTCGGACTCGGCCCGGTATATCTCTACAAGAAACTAATGTTGCGCTCATGTATAGTCTCGAAAAAGACCCATGTTACAAAGCTAAAGTAGTAAGGACTAGTCTATTTAAATCTCAAGGTTTTGAAAATGATCAAAGTTGTAATTTGCTGAAAATTATGCATTGCTCACTGTTTCGAAAACGCATTTAGCCTGGTAGAGGGCAGAAACCCTGGAAACTTTTGGCGACGTTATAATTCTACAACTGTAGATGACTACATAGCAACAAACTGAACAGCAGCAAAGGAGTTAGGATAGACTGTCCAAAGTTCCAAAAAGCACATACAGTTATCGGAAGCGGCTGTAAGATTAATATAACGTAAACATACCAGAACGAGAGGTCAAAGTAAAACCCTGACCCTAGTGGTAATGTGTGTACTTGTGGAAGCAATTTTTGTCAGAACGCAGCTTTTAAGCTAAATTTGCTTATTTCGCCAATTTTTGCAAATTTTAAATAAACAGCGATTTTTCGTAAAAACAACATTCTTTGGGCGATTTTTAGCAAAACACAGCGATGTTCCAGTAAAAATATCCGGTGAATCCAGAAAAGAAAAAATTATAAGTTGTACGACTATAAGTTTTGTTTCTGTTACAACCCACGAATATAGCCATCAATATAGCCATCAGGACTTTTCTAGAATAATATTAGTTTGAAAAATTTTTGAGCAAGCATTCCCAGTTTCGAACAATTTTTAAAAGGTTGCAGAGTACCATCCACTGAGGAACATATGCTTACAATAAAATTTAAGGCATTTAAACTTTGCGTATAGCATAACAAAAAAGTATAACAAAAACGGCACGTATAGCAAATTGTGTGCTGAAAAATTAAGTTTGTTTGCTAACTGAAAGCAAGAAATGCAAGTACAGATCTCGATCAATGTACAGCATATACATGCTGTAGGATCACAACATAGTAACAAAACATAATTTATGATTGCGTTTCTGGATATAACCAAATAGAACAAGTTTAATCCAGTTTAATCATGCGCTGAAAGTAGTAGTCGTGGAGAAAGGCACCCAGCCAAAATTGAAATCACCAATATGAATTCTGTTTTTTCCGAACACTTTACGGAAAGTGTTAGAGTTTTAGTGAATATATCAACAAGAGATACCCGCAACTACCCGCGCGGGTAGCTTGCGGGTAGCAATATTTCTATTACCCGCGGGTACCAGCGGGTACCCGCGGGTACCCGTGGGTACCCGCTACCCACTTCCAACTCTGTGCGGGCCGCGGGCCGGGGCGGGTAACAAAAATCCGGCCCGCGACCAACTCTGAGTATACTTTATAGCACACCTTAGCGTGCATTCACCGATTTATACGCACGATGTGTGGGAAGCTCCGAGTTTGGGGCACGAGTGCGCGAAGCGCACGAGTCCTTTTTATGGTATCTGCAGAAAAGAACAGTAGAAAGTTGTCAACAAAAATTTGGGCTTTTTAGGTATATCATGATGTTCAAGTGAACATTATTTAACATGGTGGAGGTCCTCCTGCAAGACATGTATGTACAATCAATATGACAAAGCATCACTGCAAGCAAAACAATTGGAATAAAGGGATACTAAACAATTTGGTTTAATTTTTTACTTTGAATGTTAAAGATTTTGGCTTATATATTTTGAATTTGCTTCATTATTTCATGCTGTGCACAGCATACATTGAAACACATGTCTTTAGTCTGGTCAAGCAAACTGCTTCGATACCTAATCAATCATGCTATTATACTGGGTATCTAAAGACAGGCAGCGCCTTCTAACAGAATCTTGAAAACAGCAAAACGTGCTGAGATATGAGATATACTGCCTATACTGGAGATAAAATTTCTTATTTCATTGACAAGAATACTGTGCCTCTAGAGAAGTAAAGAGTTTCCGAAACAAATATCAATGTAGTTTAAATATTTTAAAATTGAAAGCCAAATTGCAAAACACTACTCCTGCGTAAAGCCAAAATGAAGAAAGTCCCTGTATACGAGTGCCTGCACAAGTCGCAGTTTATGCTTAATCACTAGCTGATTATAGTTGCATAATCCCCTGATGTCCGTGAGTGATCACAGTGATGCAATAAGGGCACCTGTGACAGATTATATACATGTCTCACGCATACACTAGGAAATATACAGCTGCTTGACTACACAAAAATACCTAACTGATTACTTCTACAGACAGTTCGTTACTGTAACTTTGTTCGACTTCCGTCTTAGATGCCGAAGAAGTTTATAGCTTAAATAAGAAAATAAGTACTCAACTTTCAAAGTTTTCTACTCCTGTATATAGAAATGTTGCTTCCATCTTGCGCCATGACAACACCACCTTCTATTTACTAATTTTTTGAGAAGATATACCCAAAGGTAACTAATTTTTTACTGCATCCCAACGGGCTCTAACCTTTTCTTTAATGAGGTAAATCTTCAAATATATAAGCTTGCTAAAGTTTTCATTCGGTGCTTTATCGTTCAAGTGTGAACTAAAGTAACCGCCTTCCTTCAATTACAAATTGGAATTTTAGAATAGAAAATTAATAAAACTTCGTTATAATTAATAGCCCTTGTGAAGGTAAAAGCTAGAACCCTCAGAACCCCATCAGGAAAGAGGTTCCAATTTTTTCCTTGCGTTTGTATCCATCACTCGGTGACTATGGCTACATACGTGAATACGTTTCGGATCTTTTCTATCTAATACTTTACTTCGTTGATAGATTGATCCGAATTGGTTTAGATATTTACAAAACTGCATTTTGTAATACACACTTAATAACTTAACAAAATTTGAAAAATCAAAAGCATGAAAACAAAAAATTAGGAAATTCCAGAATAAAGGATGCCGAAATTTTTTCTAACAATAAAGCAGTACATATTCCTGATTTTCAAGCATGTTATATATAATTCGTTTTTAACTAAGCAGAACGAATAATGTCACTTATGTTGACTCACGCAAATATTTGAAATTTATCTTAATACCAAACTTCAGCGAACGCTGAAACATGTCTCGACTCGATCACCTGAACATGGGAAGCGGAAGTTTGTCTCACCTTTAGTGGAAGCTGAATCTGTTCCATTTCCAGCTTAGGCTCTAAATTTATTCTATATTGTTACAGCTTCAGTTTCAATTCCAATAAATGTAGCTTCATTTCACTTTTAGCTTGAATTCTTAATTAGTTTCATCCTCCATATTTTTATTTCAGGTCTAAATGTGCTCAGTTTCAGCTCAAACAGATTTTTAGTTTAAATTTTTGTCCCTGGTTTGAAAAAACGATATGAATAGCAACTCTCTGTATGACAACTACAAATCCAGCTTTTGCAAATTTTAAACTCTTGCAAAAAATAGTTCAAGTTCAATTTTTAAGCATGGAACTGGCCGGTTCCAAATTCTACCTGGTCCGGTTCCTGTTCCAATTAAAAAACTGCTTCCAGTTCGGTTCCAGTTCCTGTTCCAACTGGCTATAGTGGAGCCGGCCTCACCTCTAGGTTCAGGTATCCGAATAAAATTTATCTGTTTTGCTTGCTTGTTTGCTTTATTTGCAACTTTGTTGGAACTTGAAGGGAGAATGCATTTCCAAGTATGTATGTATTTGCCTAAACGTTCTCCACATTGGCTTCATTCCAAATAGGTAAAAGAGCAACGAAGGGCGAAGGTTATGTTAGGACTATGCACTCAAGGCTCCAGCCTCACAGTTTCTAAGTATCAGATTTTTGTATGTAAACAAATTTTCCGACAGCCTCTTATCGGAAGTGGATTGGGCCGGGGGAAGAAATAGGTAATTTCGTTATCTCTGCACTCTTTTGGGGTATTTGACTGAAAGTTCAGCTTAGGCGTTTTGGGCTTATGACAGATGGTTGCTCAAAATCAAATTTATCACTGTTAAATTAAATTACGGACAAAATGCAATAGGTGTTATAGTATTGCTTCCTTGCGTAATTTTCAAAATTTCGTGGTTCCAATGTGTGTGTCGTTACTAGAACGTCTCTACTGTTCCTACTACTTCTGCATTCTGTTATGTATTCTGAGTTCATGCCTCACTTCTGTCAGAACCAATGAGCCAGCTGAAGAAAAACCGCTTACATTGCCTCAGTCGTTGTTGTCGTCTTCGTTGACGGATATCAACAACATTACAGCAACTGTGATCACAAGTAGACAACGAAAGGAAATTGTTTCAGTACAAGAATTTGGCTGTGATAATCAGAACTTTGACGCCAGCTACCTCAACACACTCAAAGAGTTGATGTACTCCCTGCTGAAGGATCGTGTGATTGATCGCTTCAATTTGACCAATTGCTTTTTCCAGATGGTCGAAGCGTCCACGCGTTTGCGGAATGTCATGAAATTTTTCCCAGAATATAACACTGAAATCTATGTCTGGAATTTGTGCAATGTGAGTGCACACTGTTTGCATCAAAGACACGATTTGGTCGGTCGTATTCTGGTGGCGCCGGAAAGTGTTCGCACGCTCGCTACCATCGTACACCATGATGCTTACTGTACTATTAAACGATACGCCTGTTCTCTTTATCCAGAACTGTTACCATTGATCCAAGGACTGGCAAAGAATGCGTATTCCATTAGTGTTATATATTATTGTCTCATTAGTCTTTTCGTTTTTTGCTTAGACTAACTTTGTGACTAACTAACTGCATTCGACATGGATTAGATTAGATTATACTTAAATAAAGCCACGATTTGCAAGAATATTTTCTTCAAGAACTGGTACATTTTATAAACCTGCCTGCTTGGTTATCAAAAATTAAAGTGTATATTTCAGTTTAATAAGCTGGATCACTGAGCTTGTTGAGTTCCACTTTTTAGTCCAGTCCAGACCAGATCTTGAACATTCATACTATCAATAAACTTTAAAGCTCAAATTTGCCGCTTCATGGTTTTTAGCAGACAGACCAAATGGGCAAGGCAGTAGATCAGAGATTGACTTGAAACACCGTATTCGAATTTAACGCGATAGCGAAGCTATAGGAAGATTAAGATTCAGCCCAAACTATGAACTCAGCGTAGTGCAACAAATATGTAGGTGGTCAACGTATCGTGGCTAGGGTTTTAATACAAAAACAAAGTGTTTATGTACAAATAACTTAACAATGAAACAATGAGAAGGACCTGTTTATAGTTTGTTGTTATGTTAGCTCTGCCTTTGTTGAGTTTGAGCGGCGGCCTGCTGTGGCTGTTGTGACTGGCTTTCCACTATCTGTTTCACTGATTCTATGACGGAATCATCAGGCTTCCCTCCTGGGACACATTGTTCATACAGAGTCCAGAATAAACCACTCTCGAGTGACCATGCCACTTGCTTTGCCCCTAAACAATATGATCACAATTTAAATCCCATACGATAGCTATAAACACTGACTATATTGAGTTAAAAATAAATAGATAAATTAAATTTGCGAACTACAATTTAGTAAAGGCAGAATATCCTCTTTTCAACAACAAAGTTTAGTTTAATACTTGACTGACCCCAAATACCTATGTACAATGTAGGTATGTACTGAAGTCGAAATTAAGTGGACAAGAGATGAAGTGGAATTGAAAAGTACTGGTGGGAAAGGGCGTGGTGCTCTGTCTGCTTATGCCGGGAAGAGGAAGTGACCAAAATAAACCTGTTATAAACTTGACCTGTTATAAACACGCGTATCTTTGCGTTGTGTCATCGATGTAGTGGTTAAATAAAAGTTTACTCCATACATTAGCACGGGGTCTGATTCTGGGGGTCTACCCCGACCTCAGCGAGGGGTCTACCCCTGAAAAATTCCTAAATTTTAAGGGAGTCTGCTCCGAAATTAGCAAAAACTGCGAATTTTTAATGTTTTTGACCAAAAATTATTAAAAAATGACAACTTTTAGCGATTTTTAAAAACTTTTTTGAAAAACTCGCTAAAATTTGCTAAAAATTACCTAATTTTGGTAAAAATCGCTGAGGGGTCTACCCTTTTGTCCTTTCTGGACGAGAGGGTATACCCTTTTTCTTTTCGCTGAGGGTAGAGTTGGGACCGGTTCCAATTTTCAATACCGGTTCCGGTCCCGGTTCTAGAGGACCGGTTCCGGTTCCGGTTCCGGTTCCGGTTCCGGTTCTAGCTTCCGGTTCCCGGTTCCAAGTACAAAATTCGTAGTTACATTTTAACATTATTTAATATTGGATGCAGGCTCCCAGCAAGGGTTATACAATCAAAATTATAAAGCAATATTGCAAAACAATTGGAATAGGTAAATGCGATAATAACCAACTGGGTTTTTGTTTACTTTGAATTTTAAAGTTTTTGCCTTAGTTTGAGTTTGCTCCATTACAAATGCTGTTACTATATGCACAACATACATTAAAACTTGTAAAAAATTTAAAACTTTAGTATGGTCGAGCAAATTGTTTCGATAATTAACGGTGAGATTCTACTGTGCATCTACATGCAGACAGCGCCTTCTGAATAGAATCTTGTAAAACTGCACAACGTTTCAGTAAAACGTACTGAGAATTGAGATATACTGGAGCTTAAATTTGTTATTTCTTTAAAAAGAGTACTGTGTCTCTAAAGAAGCAAATAGTTTCCAAAAAATTTAAATGCATTTAAAATATTTAAAAGCTGAAAGCCAAATTGGAAAGAAGAACATATATATTAAAGTTATATTTAACGAAGAAATGTACAGTCGCTTGATTAAACAAAATAGCTAACAGATTACTTCTACAGGCTGTTCATTACTTGAACTTTGATGGACTTTCGTCTCAGATGCCGATAGCTTAAAAATGAGAAAATAAGTACTCAACTTTCGAAGTTTTCTACTCCTGTAAAATTTACTACTTTTTTAAAAAATATTGCTTCAATCTTGCTTGCTGACAACACCACCTTCCATTTACCAATTTTTTGAGAAGATATACTCAATTTCCGACTACATCCCATCGGGCTCTCATCTTTTCTATGAGGTTAATATTCAGATATGTAAGCTGGTTAAAGTTTTCATTCGGCATCCGTATCGGTCACGTCTGAACGAAAGTGCCCGTCTTTCATCAATTACAATTGGAATTTTAGAACAGAAAATTTCAAAAATTCGTTAAAATTAATTTAGAGACATTTTCACAACTGCATTTAGTGAGACACACAAAATTACTTAACAAAATTTGAAAAATCAGAAGCATGAAAACAAAAAATTACGAATTTCCAGAATAAATGGAGTAGAATTTTCCCTTGCAATACATGTTACTAATTTTTCAAGTATGTTTAACATTTAATTTCTGTCTTAACTCAGACGGCATAATGTCACTAATGTTGAGTCAAAGAAATATTTGAAATTTCTCTTAATTCTATGCCTCCGCTTCAGCGAAAGCTGAAACGTGCCTCAATCACCTGAAAAGGGGAAGCGGGGGTTTGTGTCACCTTCCGTGGAAGCTGAATCTACATATGTCGTTTAGGCTCTAAATTTATTCTATGGACTTTCAGCTTCAGTCTCAGTTCCAATAATTGTACCTTCATTTCACGTTTAGTTTGAAATTCTTAATTATTATCGGTCTCATCCTACATATTTCGCCTTCAGGTCTAAATTTGTTTAGTTTCAGTTCAAACGAGATCTTTAGTTTCAATTTCAGTCACTAGTTTGAAAACGATAATATGAATGAATGGCAACACTGAATGGCAACCACAAATTCCAGCTTTTGCAAAATTTAAACTCCTGCAAAAATTAGTTCAAGTCCATTTTTAAGAGTGGAACCGGCCGGTTCCAAATCCTACCGGTTCCGGTTCCGGTTGTGTACTGTGTGGGGACCACGATATACCTAAATTTGACCTTTTCATGGCCAATTGCACTCAATTAAGACAAGTTAAATTTGAGTTTCTTTGAACAGTCTTACAGAAAAGGTCAACATTAGGTTAAACAAATGTACTTCAATTTTGGTCCCCACAGAATTCCAATCGTTACCGTAAGAGGTAGAATGTCCGACTTACTCTAGCAATTAAGAAATTACTTTCACTTAATAATATCCAGTTGCAATTTGTTGACATACCATAGCTTAAGCTCAAGAAAACGGTTTGATAATTCCGATCAATTGATCTTTATCCCCGCCAGAATTAAAACCTGTCTAAAAGGACCAATTCATTGTCAGATAAAAATAAGTATATACGTACTATATTATTGTTAGCTCAGTATAAGCTAAAGTTGTAAGCTTAAAATGCTACCCCTATAAGCAAGTTTTTAGCACAATCAAGGACAAAAATGGATCTTTTCTCAGTTGAACTTTATCCCTCCAAACTAGTTGGGGGGAGGGGATAAAGTTCAGTTGATCAGACAATTCTGAATTTTCACCCATAAATGTTCTGTTACTAGTGCTATGCTAAATATTAAAAGTATTTCGGCTTTCGAAAGTTGCTTAATTCTTCAGCTGTAACATCTCAAACTTTGAAATTGGCAAAAATTTGCGAGGTGACCGTGCGCCGTTTTCGATTTAATAAAATTGGCAGCTTCTAGCCTACCTCAGCTTTTTACCGGTTGTTAAGCTCTAATAGGGGCAAACTGTCGTCCCTAAGTAACGTTTGGAATTCTGTGGGGACCAAAATTGAAGTACATTTGTTTGACCTAAGATTGACCTTTTCTGTAAGGCAGTCCAAAGAATCTCAAATCTGAATTGTCTTAATTGAGTGCAATGGGCCGTGAAAAGGTCAAATTTATATCGTGGTCCCCACACCGTACACAAAAGCCCCGGTTCCAACCGGTTCTAATGGAACCGGTCCCAACTCTAGCTGAGGGGTCTACCCGTTTTTTGTCGGTCTGGGGGGACCATTCAACCCCCCCACGTTATCCTATGGTTTACTCTATATTTTACTATTGTTGAATCACATTATTGTGAAAGGTTGAAATCAGGATTGAAAGATGTGAATAAAAGTGTCCAGGGCGGAGAGGGTATCGGACCACCGAGTTTTCGATTAATAGTAGAACGATCTACCGCTCGCGCCACTCCCCCGGACGTTGAGACTAGTTTATTATGCTGATTTCAACCTTTCTGGATTGCTAATATTTAACATTAATGTATTTGAAGCTGAAGAATATTTTTGCCGCCAGACAAATTAACTGACCTCCAACAAACCATCCGCAAACGAAGACCTGGGGAACCGTGTCCATTTTTGTAAGATAAGCCACTGTTTGAATTATAGGCAAACCATAGGGCTCGGAGTCGTATTCAAATGACTTGTATGGAAGTTTGAACAAACCAAATAGCCATTTGATTTTATCACAATTCAAACAGTTATCGGCACTGTAGATAAGCAATGGACTTGAAGTTATCTAAACAATAAGTAATATAATTGAATAGGATAAGACCTATTTTCAAGATATTTTTGATATGCTATTTTGCAATCACCACAGCGGTTAGACTCATTGAAACTGCTTTTGGCGATACTAAGGCAGACGCACACTTGAGCCTAGCAAGGTGTGCACTGATGTCCACTACTCGGGCAGACACACATCTTGCTAAACTTCAATTTCTGCTGGCAGGAAGAAAGACATGCCTCTACAAAGGCAGACGCACACCTTACAAAATTGCACTTTTGCTTTTCTCCAAAACTTTTCCTCCATTCAAACTTCCTCCTCATTTATGCATCTAAAATTTTTCACGTATATAAATATGCCTGACAAATACAAAAAAATATGCCTGAAGCAATGCACTCAATGCGACCTAACCTTTGTTTTAAACCTTTTTAAACTTTTTGTGTTTAGATAAACCTTTGCTTAAAGTGGTACTTAACGCTTCATTAAATTTTCATTAAAATGATTTAGCAATCCATTCATCAATGTTAAATGTAAAGAAGAAATAAATATAAAGGAATAGAAATCTGTAATGTAATTGTAATGTTTGACTGAGAAATATGCAATTTTGTAAGGTGTGCGTCTGCCTTAATAGATGCATGTCTTTTTTCCTGCCAGCAGAAATTGAAGTTTAGCAAGGTGTGCGTCTGCCCGAGTAGTGGACATCAATGCACATCTTGCTAGGCTCAAGTGTGCGTCTGGCTTAGTATCGCCACTGCTTTTGTCACGGTTCAATTTAATTGATCAAAAAGGTCAGTAACTCAGGAAAATCGTCAGCACAAACTTGTTGAATAACACTATGTATGCATGTTGCTGTAGTTGTAGTAGTATGGGTTAAAGTTGTAATAGCATACGTATTACAACAGACAGACCTTTTGAACATCAAGATATGACTTGATAACCTGATTATATAAAGCTGCCCTCAGAGTTACTTAGTGTTGCACATACCTGTTCCTTTACGATTGTTACAAGGGCCATGTTTGGTTTAGGGAATGGACTATCACCGGATGGTGAGTCGTTGGCGATAGGTTGAGCACCCGCATTGGGATTGCCTGGTCCTGCACCACCAGGACCCTGTTGCTGTCCAAGGGTCCCTGTTTGCAGGCTTGCCAGCCCAGCCACGTCTTGTGGACTAGGACCTGCCTGAGTGCCAGCTTGTTGGCCCGGAGGGGGTCCCATGGGATTTGTGGGACCGCCTCCTAGTTGGTTTTGTCCTCCAAGCTGCCCACCCAGCCCACCTAGACCTTGCTGTGGTCCTCCACCTCCCTGATGACCAAGATTTCCCACGGTCTGACCTCCTGGAAACCCGGACTGCGCCGGAGGTTGGGGTTGCTGGCCTCCAAAGCCTTGATTAGGCCCAGGTCCTGCCATATTGTTTGGTTGCGGAAATCCGCCCTGGTTCAGTGCTGGCGGGTTTCCGCCAAAGCCTGGATTGCCTTGAATTCCTCCATCGGTTCCTCCGGCAGGTCCGAATCCCTGCCCACCAAATCCTGGACCTGGTCCAAATCCTTGGTCGGGAACATTGTTAATACCCTGAGGCGGAAGTCCCGGCTGTGGTTGACCAATCTGGCCGTTGCCCAGCTGGGGCGAAGGGCCAAAGTTTCCAGGGAAACCACCAGCGGCTGGTTGCTGACCGCCTTGATTGCCTGAAGTTGGCAGCAAACCAAGGCCAGGTGGCAATCCCGGATTTGCTTGTTGACCTCCTCCAGAGGGTGAGGGAAACTGATTATTTCCACCTGGCTGCTGATTTTGGTTCAAAAGAGCTGCATTGAGATTGGCTCCGGAACCAGGATTAAACGGTCCTGGTGCTTGCCTGTAGTCAAAGTTGAACTGTCTCTTTGCGATCTGGTTCAAAGGCTTATTGCTTTGAATATTTGTCTGGTATCGGAGGGCTGATCCATAAACATAAACAGCTGAAACATATTTAAAGCAATTTCGAGTCTGTATAACAGAAAATGTTACATGTCACTTTTACTAGGGTGTCAGTAGGAGCCAAGCATCATTTACTTATGAAATCTCTGGGGATCTCACTGAGTTTGTCTTTCATTTTCTACCTGCATAAGTAACCAACTAAATCCAGGATTCGACGTCTATGTGTGCGTTGGGAATAATATAAAATAAATGCGTTGGGCATAATATAAAATTAATAAAATAAATGATAATAAGTTGTATGTATGTCAGGTTTGATTGTCAATCAGTGTATCTTAAAGATTGCTGGCACTGGTATTTTAAGGCACATGCCACTGTAAAACTGTAGAATCAGGACTTCTGCAGAACTACTAAAATTTTCAGGAATTCTACAAAATTCCTGAACATTTCAGTATAAACTGTAGAATTACGGCGAAACTTGGCAGTGTACAGTGTACAGTTTACACTGTGTACAGACACTGTGTACAGTTTTCCTGATATTTTTAGAAATTCTGCAGAATTCCGTCTTTTGTCAGGAAAACTGTGGAATTATGGTTAAGCCTGAATTATTCAACATTTTCCTGAAATTTTGAGGAATTCCATAGAATACGTACCGTGTTTATTTCAACTTTCATTCTCAAATTCAAATTTTCATAATGCTCAAACAGTTCCTTCTTTTTCTGATTTGTTGTATATACTTGGTTTGATTTTTTTAAATTGAAAAACTGAGTCAAAATTAGCCTTTACAGTCAGCCAACGTTTTACATTCGGTTAGCCAATTTTTTTACAAGTACTCAAACAATCATTAAAGTTTGAAATAACCAATTATATTATGTAGGGGTGCGATAGCGATATTTTTATTTGTTTAATGTTTTAAATTTTTCAGCATTAGGTCAAAAGTTCGTTCTTTTTTACAGTGGAGCTCAGTGTATACATAAATATATACAATAAATATACATAAATATACATGCAAAAATATAATTCCAGATTCTACAGTTTTACGGTGACATTATAGATTAATGTGGAGGGTAGATTAAATTTATTAAAGTAAATTGTAGAATTTTAAAAATCGTAGCCCAAGTTTAACGCGAACAGTCACGATTATTTATTATCATTTATTATATTAAACAATTTTATCATTTGGCTATTTATTTACTCTGCTCTACCTCAAGTTCTGCTGCTCTACCTCAAAATCTTTACCAACTTACCATTTAACATAAGGAAAATGGGTGCAACTTCTTTAAGTTTCAGAGCATCAAAATCCATTGCGTTTGTTAAACGGCTACAGAAAGCGTAATCAGTTTGTCAAATGAAAAATCAGAGGAAATGATGTCTGAAATCTAATGATGATATCAAAACCAACGCTCAAACAAATATAAAAAATCGGATCAGTATTCAGTAAACGATTTTTCGCAACGTAAAACCGACGTAACGTAAACGTACTGACAACGTGCGCCATAACGTCTCTGTGTACAAATTCACACTAGAAAACTCTTAAGTTTTTTAAGATGTAACTTGTAGGAAGAAGTGCTTTTCCACAAGCTGCATGTTAGCATATGTTGTTTCATGAGCTACTTACTTTTTTCAGTGACCTGTAGCAATAGCTTGTCAGCAGTTCTTTGCTGGACTGAAATATTTTTGCAGTTTTAGCTTGAAGAGGATAAGTCAGGAACTTGAACAGTGAAGGTTTGTTACAAGCTTTGCACAAAGACTTGAGTCTTCGACTTAGTGCACAATAAAAGTGCAAAGTTGGAGCTAAATTCTGAACACTGAATGGCTTGTGGTTTTAAAGCACATTGCATAAAAGAAACAAAGTCTGAAAACGGTAGCGTTTTTGCTTTTTCTTTATGAGTAATAATGGAGAAGCTAAAGTGCTTTGCCGTAATATACTTCAATAGTTTCGTTTTTCCTATTTTATTTTCAGGCTGCTCTCGAACTTAGCAAAACTCGTATATACTTCAAAAAAAGTTGAGTAGCCTAGCCATAAATTCATAATAGGCAATGAGCTGCTCAAGGAACTTACTTAAAAATGTACAAACAGAATGCGGGCTCGATTTACCTTATTACTGTGAGAATTTTGTATGTCTGGCATGTACTTAGGAACAGAGATCTAATGAGGTAAAAATTAACTGTTTTACCACGTATTATTCGCACCTGTAGCCATGTAGACAGATAGTTTTCAGCTCACCAGTTCTTTTTACCCAATTATATAAATCTGCCAATTATAGAATCTGCCCAGAACGAGTCAAAGAAGCTAAATTCAAACTAAAAAATGAACTCCTTGGTGCAAACAGAGGTAATAGTGCCAAACTTCACTCGTTTAACTCTACTTGTTTAGCACTTGCCAGAATCATTGAATAGGCAAAACTGTTAGTTTGTAACAGAGTTAGCCATCTTGTCCAGGATGACGGAGAAAGTCACGTGTACCTTTACTTGAATCTGTGCCCACAGCCCATGGTGAGCAGTAGCGTGTGGAAATCTTTGAATGCGATGGTTATTAGCATTAAGAAGTCGCTATTACGAGCTCCATTTTAACATATTTGCACCAAACTGAACTGAATGGTTTTAACGCAATTTGAGAAATCAGCTCTAATGAAATGAAGGGACCAAGATGATGCAAGCGTGAATCAGAATGCTTACTGTATTGTTCAGGATAGGGAGGCAGGACTAGACACTACCAACAAAACTAGATCCAGTATTATTGTAATGTGCAACAGAAGGACATCTTTTCCACAAAAGCGATAGTCTTGACAGTTGGAAAGGGTGCTCTTTTGTCTTTCAGAAAAATCAGTATATGAGAAAGCAGGATTTTGTTTCTGGGGTTTGTTAGCTTAGGTGAGCCATTCAGCGTAGTCACCTCACACATTTTACTAAAACCGGAAATGCTAACATCTGCTCTAAAAATCTTAAATGTCCATTCTAGTTCTGAGATTGTGTCCGTAACGATTTGCAAATTGCAATCTCGAAACAATAACAAAATTTTCATAAGCTTGTAGAGTGTTAATTTTTTTATTGTACTTTCTTTGTCAAGTCGGAGAGCCCTTTCCGCTTAGACAGTTTCAGTTAGTATTTACTTTTACAAGCAAAACAGCAAGTTTTCTCCTAAAAGGACACATTGCGCTGTAGAGCCAATTTATGAGCATATATATAAATTTATGATGGTTCGCCCCTTTTCCTTTGGAGGTGGCGGAAATCGATAAGCAAAAGGAAACTTCTTTTTGTTAAAATAAATAAAATAAAGTAGAGAATCAGCTAAGCTTCACAATATAATCAAAAGTTCTTAGCTTCATCTCGCGAGCCTGAATTGTGGAATGAGACTATTAGGTTAAAATATTTTAATTTATAACAACATAGTAGGTATTGGTGTCGTTTTCGTATCTGTGACTGACTTTCATACAATAATATACACTCATACGCAACAATAAACACAATAAAAGTTCGGATCTGGTGGGTGATGGTTGTGCTAGTTCATGGAAAGTGTTAATTTTGTGATAGTCCTGACTGGGCAACAAGCCGTAGTACCCAGTCTGGTTGAGTTATAGCAACTGAAGATGGTTTCGCCGATTTCAGCATGCTGCTCAGTTTTAGAACAGCCATCTTATAGGTCTGTAATGCGTCTTCCTCTTGTGCTGTCAACTTCGTCCTTGACGACAACTCGGCTATTCGATGCTTAAAAATGGCTTTCCAATTTCTCCAAGTAGATACCAAATCAGCTCTGCCGCTGTAGAATCAAACAAAGAACTTGAATCAGCATTATACATTTACAATATAATATTGTAATAATAAGATTACAAGAAATTCTACACACTTTCATCCTCTAATATCCTGTGTAGTTTCCGAGTAATCGTCCTAATTTATTGACCATATTAGGATCCATGAGGACGAATATCAAATTTACCTTTTCTTTGATATTGCATCAGAATTTTGTAATGCATCTCGTTCTTCTTCTTCTTCTGGAAGGAAATGTTCTAAAATATAACAACATGACATAACATTACACAGATAATAGCAATCTGGAAGGATGGAGGAAGAGCTTTAATATTAAGAATTATATTGTCTGTCTGCCTCTGTCATTGCTTAGCCACTCAGTCCGTAGGCTGCAGGTCAGGATCGTTAGGTTGAGTACCTAGCGGACGCAGCAACCTGGTGAAATGATCCAAAATGAACGTGACCTGCTGTAGTGCTGTGGGGTATGCTCACTGCTCCTCCGTGGATTGCACTACCGACCCTACTTAATGGTTATCAGCTACTAGCTATTACAGCTTCAGTGCACTGCGGCGGCAACACATTAAACCATGACTACACCAAGCCAAATGGTATTCGGCTAGGCTTCAAGATAGATAGCTGAGGCACTTCAATATTACCTCTGAGTCCAAATGCTCCTATGTGCCTTAAAATTACAGAAGATAACGAAACCTTGCTATTCTCAATTTCCTTAATGACCAAAATCATAATCATCATAATCTTCATCATCATCATCATTACAATACATGTGCATGTGGGGGTTGCACCTCCTCCATACCGGAACCTCCTCCCAGAAGGGTCGTTTACCCCGCCCCCCAGAATCCGGGGTTTTCCGGTTTTTTGGGCTAAAAACGGAAAAATCCGATTTTTCGGTAGCCTGATCACCCCCTCCCTACCAACTTCCCTCCTGCACATGTCTGCTTTTCACTCTATTTACGTCAAGACGTGACGAAAAGCATTTCGTGCTTTTCTACTCTATATTAGATTTGTGTTCTGTGGATATTCCCGGAGGTTTGATCCTTGGCGCAGAGTCGCATCATTAAGGGTTGTTATAACTACAGAACTTATATACTTAAATTGAACTTGACAAGATTTCACGCTCTGAGGCTACGTGGGGATGCAAGGGATAATCATCATACAGATATAAGGCAGTAGCGCCACTACTTTGACTATTTCTAATAATCCAGATTGAAATAGCTAAACCCCAAAGGCCACTGAATGAAAAATACATCATGAAATCTTTTGTGTATTTTTGCGTAGGGAATTTTTTGGGATCCTGAAACATTCATGTATAATACACCAAATTTGACAATACAGTGGAAATATATATTAAACGGAAGTATGAACAGATAATGCTACATTTCAGCAGCAGGTCTAAGTTTCAATTAATGGCTTCAGTTTCTTAGATCAGAAAAAACATTGACGTAACTAAAAGCAGCCAAACAATTTATTGGGCTGAATGCTTGTGTTGTTCCATACATATAAGCCTAATAAAAGAGATCCGTCGACAGGAAAGAATTTGGAGAAACAAAGTTGACTACAATTAAAAACTGGAAATGTCCGAATTAAGGTCTTCTAATTATTGCGCCACCATTTAACACTTTGGTCTACAATCGTTTTTTATGGTTGGATTTGATTATTTGATTTGTGATGCTCTGATTACTGGAGTCCCTTTCGCTGGGTTTTAGTTAAGGCTTCAACCAAATTAAGTATAAACCTGTGATAGCCATTTGTCACTTATAAGTATTTGTTTATCCAAGACTGGGTGATGGAACAGCTGTTGCCAGTGAAGAAAAAAACAATTGAGATAGCTATAGCTTCTTAACCTCAATTACCACAAAATGGAAAATTCGGCTCTACAATGATATGCCATGGTTTAAAAAACTAAATAGTAAGGATTTTTAACAGCTGAGAATCAATCACTGTCAGTTGTGAATGATGCGTTGTTGTGTTGGCTGTTATGTTATGTTGTTATGTTGTTATATTGTTATGGGTTGGCCGTTGGCTGAACGACGG
>JASAND010013606.1:0-23916 GCA_030248195.1 Trissonchulus latispiculum
TACGCCTTGGCATTATGTAATTGTATTACTGAAATACTCCGCAACCGTTTATCACACAGACAAAATTCAGTAATAACTCGTAGAATCGCATAAATGACAGCGAAGTAGATATATGAAGTTGATCCTGAACGGTGAATTCACGGTGAATAACTCCAGCTCAGGCAATTCGATTTACTAGCGGGAGCGGAATATATTCCCGGGTTTATTGTATGCAATGTATGCTGCTCAATTTTTGCAATGTCTTCTTTATATTTAACACATGGGCAAGTATTTGTATTTTTAGTCAACCAAAAACAATAAAAGCTTTTTATTGAATGTGGTGTGGGAAGACTTTACAAAATCTTAGTACCGCCAAAAATTAAGAACGTTTCAAAAACTATAGGGCGTTTCACAAAGGGCTCCTAGTGTCTATTTCTTTGTGTTGCCTAAAATTTGAAGACTCACAGCCAGAGGAACCTGTCTCAAATTAAGCTTTTACTTGAGAATAGATGGCAAACTATAAGTATGTTGAGAAATCTGAATACCTTTTATTTATGATATCTCAATAGCTCGACAGCGGAATATGGCCCTTTTAGGCGCGCACTTGTTTGATTTAATGTCCTAAATTACTTTTCAACATAAAATTCACACTAGAAAAGTGTTGATTACGGTAGAGGTGACGTAGGGTGGGCGGAGCTTGTATGTAAATGATAGTGTCGCCAAATTGACCTATACAGTCACTGCAATCACAGTCGCTTCTTCAACTAAAGCGGTTTTCTCTCAAAAACTGGAAACTTCCGTTTTAAGTAATTTAGATTTTTCCATTATTGTGTTCACGCCTTTCCTTTAGTAAGTTGATGTATTCCATACCGTGTCTGTGCCTTGTTATTGTGTTAAGTTAAAACGACTCAAGAATGTGGCTTTTAAGTATAATGTGGCAAGATTAGGTTTGTCAGGGCGTCAGGTTCAAGCTCAAAGAGAATTTAACGGAATTTTCCTCTTTTTTCAAGATACAATTCGGTTGTCAAAATATTTTGGTAGATTGCAAAGTAGGACAAAACAAAAGAAATGAAGGCCGGGGGGGGCAATGTTATCAACGATTAAACTGTGGTTAAATCGTTAACCCTGACTACCTCTGCTACATGAATTTAACCCTGGTTTAGATGTTGATGATATTTGCCCCTTAACTTTTTAGATCATTGGTGGACAGTTTTCTGAAAAGCTCCAGCGGAATAAAAATTTACAATGTGTATATGTATTTGGAAACTCTGGAGGTCACCAAGTTCGAATTTGTAATAACTATTTGCCGATTTAGTGAGATTCGATTTTTCATGAGAAACGGCGAAGTTTGCCTTACTTTTTCGAGGCACTCATGAATCTAAAATCCATTTCTTGAATCAGTTTTTCCTGCTGCGCCTCAGCACAGCAGGTCTTTTAAATTTACTCAGCCATGGTTCTTTTCACGTCTTGTGCCCGTTAAAGATGTACCCTTCCATTAATGCGTGTGTGCAGTGCTTTAAAATAGACATTCCATGATTTGTGTGCAGACTTCTTCAAAGAATTTTCTAGTTTTAGTACACGTGACGTAATTACGCATATGAATACAATTTGAGTTTGAGTTTTCTCAAGAAAATAGGAAATTTCCGATAGATTGAATGTTTGATGGATTGAAAACAAAACTTCGTATTACTTAACTTTAGCTTGCATATAATTTTTTCAAACTGACTTAAGGTGGTGATTCCTTTTGGGCACATATTGTTGATTGACGGCGTAAACCAGGATGAAATTCAACGAAACTTTCCAAAATAAGTTGTTTTAGCGTTCTAACACCCTCTGCGCAATCGCGCTTCAAAAATTCAACATTTGCGTTCAGGGCGGTTTTTGCCAATTTCTGAAAGTTTGGCAGCAGCTGCATGGCTATGACTATATCCATTCGAAAGAACTTGTTAAACTCTACAATTTTGCTTTTGGAAGGAATTTTCTAGCTTTTCCCTATCGTGAGATATAGCCGATTTTCTTATTTTGGCGTCAAAAACTTGTCCTTCCTGCAGAAATCAAATAATCCACTACTTCTTGAGCTACGAAAGCCGTAAAATTTAACTAAGGGTGTCGATTTAAAGGTCTCACAGAGGCCAATTATCGGAGGCATGACCATCGTACAATTGCTATCCCTTAGGCTGCTATCACAAAAAATGTAGTTTTTGCAAAAACACGACCAAATTTTTTCCAGCGATTGTGCAGAATTTAGTATGCAAGCTAGAGAGTTGCCACTTTGCAGATGTGTTCTACACAAAAATACCTCGGGACCCTTTTTTAGTTGCCCCGATAGCTGCTTTCTAACTGAAGTAGTGGCCTGCCAAAGTAGTGAAAAGTAGGCAAAATCCAGGTTGCGCAGACATTTTAGTTTATTTCTCCATAACGAAGAGCGATATCACAATAACTAAAAAAGGGTCCCCAGCTATTTGATAGAGTTATCGAATGCTCTAACCGATGTCCTGCGAAAAAATTTACTGCAAAAAATCTGAAAAATTATACTACTTCTAAAATACAGGAAAAACATTTTGGAAAGCCAAACTTAGATTCATTGTACTCATTAAAAAGAGAAAATGTTAAGCTACATTTTGATATAAAGATGACTTCTTAACTCCAAATAATGAATGAATAATAGTGGTTCAAAGTTGGTGTCTCCAAAAGGAATCACCACCTTAAAGCAAAATCAGTTCTGGCTAATGAAGCTTAGCTTTTCTAAAGAAGTGTAGCATTAATGGGTTACACAATGTTTTGCACTCATGTTTACATTAAGATGTAGCAAACAATCTCTAATTAGTGAAATCTGCTGCGCAGCAGGTTTACAATTTCCAAAAGTGTTGCTTCATCGGAAACTCAACTTTTTGCATAAAATATATATTGCTTGTTCTTTTCAAGAGTCATCAATTCCTGCAGAATATAATTAATTCGGATTTTCCCTATGATCTAATTTTTGTTTTCGAAGTCACTAACTCATTCAAAACTCTAAGGTTCTCTACATAGTTTCCCCCTGAAGAGTGAAATGAGATCAACTTCGAAAATCATAGCAGCTGTGCACTGTAAAGTCGTCAGCTGAGTATTGAAAGGGGGTCTTGTCCTGGTCCACTCACCCCACCTTTTTAAGATTGGACCGATTAAGCTAAAAGTGGGAATGGGTTTGTCTTCAGCCAAGTTCAGTTTTAAGAGAGCATTATCATAAAGTTACGCCTTAGAATTCATCTCCTTTGATCTCGGAAATAGTCCACCTCTATCATATCTCACCAGTAGAAACTATACAAAAGAAAAGGTTTGAAGTGAATAACAGTCGGAGTGAGCTTGACCAAATCATTCAAACACTGTTTCCCTCTCATTCTTTGGCTTGTCGTTGTAATTAATCTCTATCAGGGCTTTTCAGTAGTTCACAGTTTTGGTAGCAGATATTTCATTTTTTCTCAAAAATCATCATATTTCGAAAATTTCGTATTTGATGCTTTATAAGTCAGCCAAAACTTATAAAGCTAACCTAGTAAAATTTTGTGTGCTAATTGGCAGGCATAATGCCAACTTGCATATTTCATGCCAATAGTTTGTGTTTTGCGTTGGCTACATATTACAACGGCATGGCGGACACCTGTGTGCCGAAAATGTCAAATTTTCAATTTTACAAATATAGCCATATTTTATATCAAATTAAAGCTCTCGATACCCTGAACATGTTACCTTCTTACACCAAGTCTCTGCAAGGTAGTATGTGAAAGTTAGGGCAAGTTAAAATTTGAAGTGGTTAACAGTCGGAATGAGCTTGACCAAATCATTCAAACGCTGTTTCTCTCTCATTCCTTGGCTTGTCATTGTAATTTCTGCAGTGATAAATGCCTACAGTGAAAGGGTTTAAATTGGTGTATTGGTGTAGTCTTGTTTGGCCCAACTCTGATTTGGCCCAACGCCAACAGTCACTTAAACTGCCAATCCCCGCCCAAGAGAGAAAGTCTTACGGTAGGCTTTGTCGATTCTAAATAACTGTGAGAGGAGGGGGACTCTTTATAAAATTACTATTTTCTGTGGAAAATCAAGATTTTTAAAATAAAGTTACTTTAATTCAACTTATCATCTATATACGCCTATATATTTACTATAGAAATAAAATTAAATTAACTAGAATAAAAATGTGATAACAACAATGATAAATTGTGGTTAAAGGTTAAAAATTATGATTCAAATTTAAACAACAAACGTTAATATTAGAACCATTTTTAAAATTTGGCAATCAGTTTTGTATAATGAATAGTTTTTTAAATCTGTGCGTCCCTTGATTGCTTATAATTTCCAGAATTATAAAATATACTAGTGCAATTAACATGCACATAAAATATGCATGTCTACGTTCTTTTGAATTTAATTGGTCAAGTGATATTGTGTGAAACAACCAATCGTTGTTATTGGGCCAATTCAGAGTTGGGCCAAGTCATACCAAACCATTAGTCATGCCGTAGTCTTTCCCCATCCTATGTATATGTGTACACCACTTATTAACCCTCAGCTAGGGATCTGGTGTAAGTATTAAATTGTAAGGATTTAAACTGCAATATCTCGTAACTGGGTTGACTCTGGAACCTGAAAATTTGGGATCAAGTGAACAATTCCCCCCAAATTCCCAAGTAAACTATCTCCCCCCCAACGCTTTATCTCGCTCAAAACTTGACCCAATTGGTTAAAACTTTATGTGGGTGCATTCCAATACACGCCTGATTGATTAGTAACAAAATTTTTAAATTTTAAAAATTTTAAGTTTTTAAGGGAGGAAGGACCAAAGGGAACCAAAAAATTTTTTCTCTCCGATTTTGCTGAAAACCTGTATATTGGGGTTTTCTGTGTCGTAGAACACGATTATGAAGTCTGTTTTTCGATTCAGCTTTTCGTTTGTTCAGTGTAACCTAAAGTAGTAAGCTTAAGATGTAAGCTTATACTGAACTAACGAAAAGCTGAATCGAAAAACGGACTTCAGATTCGGGTTCTGCGACCCTGGAAATCCCTATATACAATCTTTCAGCAAAATCGGAGACAATAAATTTTTTGGTTCCCCTTGGTCCCCCCTTAAAAAACTAATTTTAAATTTTTTAAAATTTCTTTACCAATCAAGAAAATATATGTTGGAATGCACCCACACAAAATTTGAGCTAAATTGGTCAAGTTTTGAGAAAGTTAGCATCAAGTAAACTATCTCCGGGTCTTATCTCGATTACCCCTTCCCCACCACTCAAAATCCTTGAAACTTGACCAAATAAGCTAAAACTTGGCGTGGTTATGTTTTCGACCACGCTGAGTTCAAATATCGCGAAATTTTTCGATTTCGCGGAAATCGATTTTTTCGATTTCAAGGGGGGACCAAGGGAAATCGAAAAATTTTTTGTCTTCGATTTTGCTGAAAAGATGTATATAGGGGTTTTCGGGGTCGTAGAACACGAATCAGAAATCCGTTTTTCGATTCAGCTTTTCGTTAGCTCAGTATAAGCTTACATCTTAAGCTTAAATCTTTAGCTGCTTGTAGGAATCCGGTGGGGCCCCCAAAATTGGAAGAGAAAATTAATCCTTTAATTGCTCTCCTGCTGAGACGTTGGTCAGTATTAAAGAAAAGTTGAAAGGTCAGACGTAAAGGTCATAATTTGGTGGCCCCATCAGATTCTCTAACAGTAAAGCGAGTACTAAATTGTGAACCCTTACAACAGTAACTTAAGACTGTTCTAAGACTACTATATTATAATAAATTCACAATTAAAAGTTAAAGCTTATCTACAATGCATTGAACGTTTACTTTAATATTAAATTAAATTGTGCTAAGTCACACAGTTTAATTTGAGCTTTAAGTTTTTAGCCCTTTTAGTAATTAATTCAGTCTCAAATTAAAGAAACTATTTTCTTAATATTTTAAATAGGCCCTGTTACAGTCGAACTCTGAAGTAATCCATGTAGCATCTCTTAAAACTTGATTACTTACATGTTACTTATTTTTTATATTAGCGTTTCTAATTCAGTTTAATTGCGTAACTACTTTTCAAGTATGTGAACACTGTTCTAATTCCAAAACTACAGTTTTCTAATTTCAATATTTTGTACTTTTGTACTAACTTTGTAGCTAGAGAATCTGATGGGGCCCCCAAACTATGACCTTTACGTCTGACCCTTCCACTTTTCTTTAATACAGACCAACGACTCAGCAGGAGAGCAATTAAAGGATTAATTTTCTCTTCCAATTTTGGGGGCCCCACCAGATTCCTACAAGCTTCTTTAGCTTATACTGAGCTAACGAAAAGCTGAATCGAAAAACGGACTTCAGATTCGTGTTCTAATCGAGATAAGACCCCTATCTCCTCCCCAATTGAGGCTGGGAGGGAGATTGTTTACTTGATCCAAAATTTGTCTTGTTTTTGGGGACTGGTGGTATATTACGCCTGAAGAAAATGAGCCACATCAGTGACTATAAAATTTGGGACCCGGCGACCCCCCCCCCCTTAAATATGCATTTATAGTAATAGCACCTACCTAAGCACTAAGTTGTGCCTTGCATGCGTTTCAAGCTTTGAACGTGCATAAATATAAGGCGACCGCCGTCCACTATCTTATCTCTTAGTGTAAACATTGGATTGAATCAAATTTTAAATAAAGCTGCGTTTAAAGCTAACATGCAAAATATATATCAAGAGTGAATGGCACTAAAGAATGATCATAATTCTTCTTATATATAGTGCAATTATGCACTCCTGGTTTTGATTATATATTATCTGTCTGGTGTTAGCTATTGGCGATAATAGGTTAAGGCTTACTATGTTTAACATTATTAAAGCAAAATTATAAATAGTCTGATTACCGGCGGTTCGAATGTGACAGTAAGATTTATGAGATTCAGTTGAAGTGTTCAGTCAAAATTAACGTTCACTTTTAGTGTTTGAACTGGCAGTTAATTATAGGAATCTGCTATGGTCTATTTATGACAGCTGTCCAACGATAGTGATAATGCTAGACAGCTGTTCGTGGCGCCTGATTGCGGTGTCTGTGGCCTTGGCCGCCGGTGGATCTTTCCAGTTTTTTAACACAGCCGTTGTCAATCCGCTCCAGTCAATTCTGGAAAAATGGATGAGCGATTGCTATGAGAAAAGAAGCGGACAAAAGCCCAGCCAAAATTCAGTTACACTCCTTTTTGCTGTCCTAGCGTCCTCCTCTGTTGCAGGTTATTGTTGTTACAACTGTCAATTTAGGATAAATATTCATATTTGTTTTATTAGTTTGCTATTACTTATATTAATTAAATAACTTTATAAAATATTAAATAACTAAATTTTTGTCATGTTGGACTACCAGATTGTTAATAATTAGTAGCCACAATATATGAAGGTTTTGTATCTCAAGCCAGTTAGGTCATTTTAGGGGCCTGCGTTGGGTGCTTGACGACAAAGGTTCTCACTGATAAATTAGGCCGAAGAAATGCCTTGATCTTAACAGGATGGTTTGTGATTGCGGCAGGCATCCTTGTTTTGATCTCATCTATGATACAGTCCCCAGAACTGCTCATTGTAGGCAGGCTGATCATGGGAATTACCCTTGGAGTTGCTTCAGGGGCCGTCCCCATGTATCTGACTGAATGCTCTCCTGTCATACTTCGGGGCTCCTTTGGTTCGGTTCATCAAGTCAGTGTGGCTTTTGCAGATATCTTCTCTCTATTTGTTGGAATGCCTTTTATTCTTGGTATGGTATTTGTTTCTACCATTTCTTTTTCAAAATTTGCAATAGCTGTTAAGGCCGATTTGTGATGAAACGGAGCAATGAAGAAACAGAACATCGGGGAAACGGGAGGCTCAGCGGAAACGAGAGTTTCACCGGCTGTATTAACGGACAAGCGAACCAGCAAATAGGATAAACAGAAAATATATCAGCTCAACTTTGGCTGATTTTTAATTTTTCTGTTCTCGAATTTTCAAGATTTTATCAAGATGATTTATCACATTCTTTTTATATTTAATTGCTGACTATGATATGAAAGAATCTTGCAACAATTATCAGCTCCAATTTCAATTTTAAACAGTAGGTTCCCTAAAAGGGGTGTGGTTCTGCGTCGGAGCCTCTGCTAATGGCTAACCTAATGCTGATGTTATTGTTGCTGTTTTAGGTACTGAAAGGCTCTGGCCATATGCATTGACTTTATCAGTGTGGCCCGCTATCGCAATGGTCCTAATCCTGCCCTTTTGTGCCAAGAGTCCAAGATACTTGCTTCTTACTAAAATGGATCACCAAAAGGCACAAAAGGCAATGCAGTTTTATGTGCACCCCTCTTTAACAAGTTACGAGTTCAACAATTTGTGTGAAGAAGCTTTAAACACGTCAACCCGACTTAGTGGCGGTGAAGGTAAGATACTACGTTTCTAAAAGCAAAAAATTATAAATTTTCTAAACTGTATAAACTTATAAATTTTATTATATACTCTGAAGGGGGGTGTCCATTTTTGGGCCATTTTTTCTACTTTCTCCGATCTCACTGATTTTCACATATTGTATTGTCCAAATGGTATATTTTCACGAGTTTTTCAAATTTAAGTCGTAACTCTTACGTTTGTCGAGTAATTTCCCCTCAAAGTTGAGATTTCATGTGAAGAACATAGGTAATTTAGTTACCCATGAATGTATATACATAGGAAATTTAGAATGCTGTCATTTTTTCGCGTGCGCCAAAAAATCTTCTGACAATCTGAATCTAGACAAATTATACATTAAAATAAAGCTAAAATGTTAAACTGCGACACCCTGGAATTAGAATTTTAATTTAGGCCTTTAAAATTTTTTAATTAATTTTTGAAGGATTAAAATTTAACACAACTAGAGTCAAATCGTCCTGAGTTAATTTGAAGTTAGCATCTATACAGTATATATTTTTAGAATCCTCAGAAGTAGGAGAATCTGCTAAACCCATCATATCCGGTCTATATCCTATATCCGGTTGCCAGATATTAAGTCGATATAAACGTTTCAGATTCGGAAGGAATTAGCTAATTTATTCAGGCTTTAGTATGTAGTTCCTTGACCCAAAAGATTTCCAAAAACCGAGTCAGATCTGGTCCTTGTAAGGTAATCGGCTGTCTAGGCTTCAGAAACGGGAAACGGTACAGCAAAATGGGTTGATCGTACAATTTGACGGTTTAAAGTTTTGGATTCTGTCGAAATTAATCTGTACACGAAATTTGGTCCGGTTTCGAAAAACGAATATTGTCCGTCTTCGAAAAATGTCCTTTTATGGCACAATGAGTGCTTGTGAGGCTACGTTCATTTTACCGGTATCAAAGCAAGCGAATATCTGGTCCATTTCTGGCTCTGAGCTCTGAATTTTGAGATTTCATAGGCTGTTCTTATAGGCTGTTAAAGTCTCGGTATCCGGTTGATCCGGAAGTAAAATTTTTTCATCCTTAACATCATTATTCTATCCCTAACAAACCCCAATCTCAATTTATTTTGTGTCTGCTGCAATTTTCGAATTATAGCATTTTAAGCAAGGGTAATTTTTGTTTGTTTTGTCCAATTGTTAAACCGGACTTAGGATTTGGTCCAATACGCTTGGCTTTGTCGCATGCAAGAGCAAGACAATTTATTTTTGAGCCAACTTTAAAACGCTGTCATTCACAAATTACAGCAGATATGAAGCACATAGAGATTGAGGCTTGTTAGGGATAGACCGAATAACATTTCAATGCAATAATTTTACTTCCGGATCAACCGGATACTGAGACTTTAACAGCCCATGAAATCTCAAATTTTAAAGCTCGGAACCGGAAATGGACAGATGTTCGCTGGCTTTGATACCGGTAAAATGAAAGTAGCCTCCAAATATTCGTTGTGCTAGATACGGACATTTTTAGCCGCGATTCCGAGCCCTAGACCGGAAACACCATTTTTCCGTTTTTTTGTACCAACACAACCATAAATCACTCAATTTGGTACAAACTAGAGGCCGCATTATGGCCAGTGACCCGGACCGCGGGCCGGACCAACCGGGCTGACGGCCAAAGTTCTCGGCCGGGCCGCGGGCCGAAGCTCACGGCCGGACACGCTTTTATCTGCGAGATTTTATTAAAGAATAATAACTCAAATTTTAGGCTTCAAAGATTTTTGTGCTTCTTGAACACGCTTTATGCAACACTGAATTTTAGGACATAGTTCAACATTTTCATCTCATATAAAGGTTAATGTGCATTCTTCTATTTAAAAATTAAACCTAGTCAATTAAAAAGTTAAGTAAATACTGGATATCCTTCAAGTTTTGCCGTTACCTCCTTATAATAAGTTGTATTCTTATGTTCATTTCTTGGTACGCTAAATGTACTCCAAAAGGTATTATCATTTCAGATGTTGTTGTCCTACACAACACTGTGGTATAAAAAATTCGGAAAAACTTTGAACAGTTAACTGCAAAAGCTGGTGGCTTTAACCACAATTAATGCCAAATCTCTCAATTCATTGATGCAATGTTTACAACATTAAAACACTAAACTGAGTTTCGATAATAAATTTGGAAATTTTTTGTAATCTTGCATTTTCTGACAAAAACTGGTCGGGCGAGCCGGAAAACTTGACGGGCCGGCCCGAGCGTGCCGAGATAAATTTTTCATAGGCCGGGCAGGGCTAAAAATTAGGTCCGTGCAGGTCTCTAGTACAAACCGGACACAATTTCGTATATATACAGACTACTTTCGCCCCGAGGAATCCAAAAATGTAATCAGTGAAACTGTATGACCAATCCGATTTACCGATTATCCGATTGTACCGATTTTGTAACATAAACATCCGGTTATCGGACATGGATCGGATGTGACCATACATTAACACGGGGTCCGTTTCTGGGGGGTCTACTCCGACCTCGGCAAGGGGTCTATCCCTGAAAAACTCCAAAATTTTAAATGGTCTGCCCCGAAATTAGCAAAAATTCCGAAATTTTAATGTTTTCGACCAAAAATTAGCAAAAATGGCAATCTTTAGCGATTTTTAAGAAATTGTTTGAAAATTGAAAATAAAAAGAAATGAAAAAGAAATTGAAAATTTACTAAAAATCACCAATTTTCAGTGAAAATCGCTGAGGGGTCTACCCTTGTTTCCTTTTTGGACGAGAGGGTCTGCCCTTTTCCCTTTTCGCTGAGGGGGTCAACCCGTTTTTGTCGGTCTGGGGAGGGTCTGCACCCCCCCCCCCCATCCCCCCACGTTATCCTTGGATGTGACCCGATTTTCGGAAATCTTTTGGGTCAAGGACTAGGGTATGAATTTAGCATTTTCTTCCGAATCTGAAGCGTTTAAGCTATATCAATTTAGTAACTGGTAGCCGGATATAGACCGGATATGATGGGTTTATCGGATGCTCCTCCTCCTCAGGATTCTAAAAATACACTTTTTATATAGGCTGAATTCGGCTAAGCCTAAGCTAAGCCTAAGCCTCGTGACAGGAGCTCACACTTCGGTTCCAAGATTTTTTGGTCTGACTAGTAAAAACAGCATAGCCAAATTCCAAAACCAGCTTGGATTGAGACATTATTAGACATGTTAAGAAAATGCAACCATTCAGTGTCCGCTCCATTACCGTATATATTTATACATCCCTATGTTTTTTTGTTTTTGTTTTTTCGCGGCGGGGTTTTTTTTTTTTGTTTTGCGGGGAGGAAAAAATCTTAAATCTGTTTGTGTCTTGTGTATTGTGGTGGGGGGGCCATGGTTTTGTGTTGGTTGTTTTTTTTTTTTTTTTTCTTTTATTTTTTTTTTAAGGAGGTCTTATATAATCCTCTGCACAGTGAGTCATTGCAATCTAAAATTGGAGGGGGGGGATTTTTGGTTTAGGGGGGGGGGTTAGTAATTTTATAAAAACGCTTTTTGTGGGAAAGGTTAGTGTTTTTTTTGGTCATTGTTTGTGGGGGGTGGGGTAAAAAGTTTTTAAGTGTGGGGGGGGTTCCCGGCGGGGGGGGGGTCTGGGGGGGGCGTGGTAAGGTGGTGGTGGTGGTAAAAATCTATATATTTATACAAACACAGGGCGGGGCGGGGCGGGGCGTATATTTAATTTTTTTACTCTTTAGGGGAGCAGGGAGAGAGTGAGCGGTTATATGCTATATTTTTTAAATGTATACGCGAAGGGGGCAGACGGAGGGGGTGCACGTTTGCGCGTAGCGTGGGGTATGTGATGGTAACGTTAGTGATAATTTATTTATTTTTATATTTATTTTATTTTTTTTTGTTTGTTGATATGTTTTTAGATAGAAAGTTAAAGGTGAAATTTAAAATTAATAAACTGTAGTTTATATTTTTTTTTTATTTTTTAATTATTTTATTTTTTATTTTTTTTATATTATTTTTTTTTGAAAGGACTTTCATTAATAGTCAAAATGGGTCAAAAATTGGTTAACCAGTTAATTGTTTCAAAGAACGAACAAAATCCCGTTAAATAGAAGATCATTGCATTGGTTATGCTTCATCATGTTTGCCAGAACCAAATGTCCAAGTTCATATTTGTATAGTTATCTTGTAATTGAGAACAAATATCAGAGTTGCCAGACTAAAACCAGCAATTAATGTCCCGGTCTTTACCCCAAAAGTTAGGTTAATAATAGAAGTGGATTCATGTAATCATCTAGTAGGAGTATCTCACCACCTGAAGTACAAAGACTATCAGAACGCACACATAAAACTAATATCTAACTCAAAGAATCTATTAATCGGAACGAATTGGCAGGAGATCTATTTGAAGAGTGGATATTCTTCTTTGATCCGGAATTGGTCCGGGATGGGACCTTTTTCAATCACACTGTCATCTGTGGCAGCTAAGAAATCCGTGCCAAAACAATTCTAGTTACTAATCACAGAAAAGAATTACGCAGATTTGTTTCTAAGCCTGTATAATTTCCCTGAAGTGCAGTTTTATGGCAAGAAAATGTCAAACATTGGAAGATAGTCACTTAGGTAGGTTTAAAATAGGTATTTACGTAGTTATATAATGTAAAATGGGTATGTTACCTGTTAGTTGGGGTTTATATTCACTAATTAGTAGTATTTAGGCCTTAGTTAGTTAATTTTAATAATTTTGTGCTGAAAAATAACTTAAGTTCATTGGAAAGGCAATTTTCTCCTGATTTCAAAAATGTAATCCCCATCTTTTAACTCCCAAAAATGAGTGAGTTATTAATCAAAATGTTTTAGTAAGATTACTTTTAGTTTCGTAATCTTACCTCTTTAAAAGGTTTACCTCAAAATTTGGTCCCCACCCACCTTTGTGTTAACTTTTGGGAACTCCCTTTTCATTGTCTGGGAAGCCGCCTGCTTCCCAGACAGCGTAGTAGTGGGAGTACTACTACGTCCATTCATTCTCTTTCTATGTGAGGCTTGTCCTCACTTGAACTTTTCTTTGGGCCAAAAGGCCAGGAGAGAATTGCCTCTCCGAAAGAAAGTTAGTACACACCTTTGTGTACATAGGTAGGACTGGAGGGGGCTTACCCTCTTCCGTAATAAATTAAAATTAATGAAAATTAGTAGAAATAGGTAAGAACATACGTAGGAAACGAATATGTAATTAGTTTTAGGTAGAAAATTACGTATGATTTTTTATGCACATTTTTAGGCAATTGCTCCCTACTTCCTCGGTCAAGCGAGGACACTGAGTTTCTAGCAATAGGGAGCAATTGTTGCTAAGGTTGCTGTGTTGGCTTCTCTTGTTTGCGGCCAAAAGTTCACCCAAAATTTCAAAGTAGGGGCCCAGGACAAGAGAAGCCAAAGAAAATTAAGAAGTTGAAAACGGACATATAAGTTGTGCCCAAAGATGGCACTTAAAAATATTTTTCCCATAATCGGCCGGGATTGGCCTGATTTTTGAACCCCATTTCAGCCGAATTCGTGAAAGTCGAAAATTAGGTCCGAAACTTCCCCCTTTGGTTGCATTTACGTGTTAACCAAAATTTTATAAAATTCTAGAAAGTTTCGGACCCAGAAATTAATCAGAAAAGTGGTCAGCTGGGGGCAATATTTCGCCATTATCGTTAATCTTCCCCTGGCTGACCACCAGGCTCAAAAAGAGCCTGGATTCTGCAATGTTAAAGGTGGCAAGCTTCTAGAAAGTTCTAGAACTTTCTAGAAGCTTTGCCTTAAAATCAAAGCTTCGCCGACGGAATTGTGCTGTCACTGGGCTGTCAGAGAGCTGTCAGCCCAGTCCCAAAATTTTGAGACTCACTCAGTGTTCGCTGAGGGCCGACCGAGAGCGGTCGGCCAAATTTCTCCTCTCCGAGTGCACGTCCTTATAGTGGGCTGTGGTTTGCAGCACCTAGGACTGTGCACTCACTGAAAAGTTTTAGGAAAAATCTAGGAACTTTTCTGGCCTTCGGGCCAGAAAAGGATGTGAGTTTCTACCCGCGAACACTTACTCTCTGAGGAGCCTTTGGGTCTTCTATACCCGGCTCAAAAATTACTGGCTAGGAACAAAAATATCAGGAATTTGTATTGTTGGCCTTCGGGCCTATTTTTTTATATATTATGCGATTTTTTGGCCTTCGGGCCCTTTTTTCTTTTTTATGTGGCCAATTGGCCTATTTTTCCAAGCCACGGCCCTAGAGGCTAATTTTGTATTTTGAAGAAGGCCCTCGTGGCTATGGGGGTTTTGTAGTTTATGGGATTTGAGTGGGGACCTCACCTTTTGAGTCTGAGATAGAGGGTCCCTTAATTACGACCCTGAACTTATTGAGCTAGTATAGAAATCTTTTCACCCCACAGCCGGCAACTAGGTGTTGCCGGCCATAATCTGTAACGAAAGCGCTAATGATTTAAAATCACTGTTTGCATAATTGTCTTTATTTTCAGCGTTAGGTCGGCTTCAAAATTATCAGGTTTCTAAAATATAGGTTATTTTCGAACTGAATTTAAAACCTTTAGTTTTTACGTTATTCTGTTAATTAATAATTCTGAGTTTTGGGGAGGAATGGCCGGCTTCCTCTATTCAGTAAATTAAAATGTGTTTCTGTAGTTTTGTTTAATAATAATTGTTCGGCAATTATTATTCACTCAGGCTTTCACAAAGTTCAAGTCAAGTTTCTTTTAAACAAGGAAAGCATTAGGTTTTCCTAAAATTCGAGTTACCAAGTTTCAAAGTTCACAAAGTTTAAGTAAACAAAACAGCAACTCTTACAGAAGATTACCGAAAATGTGCATAAACCAGTAGTTTAGGGAAGTACCTAGAAATTAGATTAGTAATAAGAAAACTTGTAGTTAAGATTGTCTCTGTAGTTTATAAATGTAACATTGTCTAACAATTAGCTAAGCTAGAATGTGTGAAAATATTTGTATGAATGCTTATTTTCGTATGTTTGTATACGTGATGCAGATCACATAAACTCCTTCTGTTTGACGAAGGTTGTGAAAACTGCAAGAATAAGAATGAAGAGGTAAACTGGTGTGCGTGTGTGTAATGTGTATGAAAGTGTGAAAATGAGTGTATGAATGAGGCAACTCATGTAAACTCCCTTGTGCAATAAGGGTCTTGAGATTTGCCGGGTATGATTGACCTTGAGATATTAGGCAGGATAAGGGTGTAGCTGATTAACAGCCGCCATAATATTAACAATACAGTACGTAAGTGTGAATGTCGTATGAATGTGGTATAAGTGTGCCAGCAGTGGCACAGTGTGAATGTTGTGTAAATGTGGTATAAGTGTGCCAGCAGTGGCACAGTGTGAATGTTGTGTGAATGTTATATCAGTGTGCCAGCAGTGGCACAGTGTGAATGTTGTGTGAATGTGGTATAAGTGTGCCAGCAGTGGCACAGTGTGAATGTTGTGTGAATATTGTATAAATGTGTCAGCAGTGACACAGTGTGAATATTGTATGAATGTTGCATAAGTGTGCCAACAGTGGTTTAGTGTGAGTATCGTGTGAGTGTGATACTATTGACTAAATGCAAATATGAAACAGAAGCGGTGAATGTGTATGTCTGATGGTGTTGTGCTCCATGTAAGTTCCCGTGGAGTTATGGGCATTGAGGAAGCACAAGTAGCTATTCAAACTAGGGTAATAGGCAGGAGAATTATATAGTCGGGAGTTAGAAGCAGTCTAGCAAAGTGCGCAAGTGTGATTGAGTAAAATAGTAGCAGGAATGAGGTCAAAATATGAGTAACCGGAATATACGTAAAAATATGCAAATGAGGCAATAATCTTGGGCCCAGGGTCACGGGGACCCCGGATTAGGTCATAAGCATCAGGTATTGCTCAGAGAGTCCTCGATTCGCCCGCGTAGGCAACTCCATGTATTTGGGCGGGCGAATCGCAACAAAGGGACACTGTGTCTAATTCGAATTACATAATGTGACACCATTTCGTCTGAAATTCAAATCTCCCGCATCATTTATTAAATCTACTTAGGTATACGTAAGAAGTCAGTTCTAGGTAAAAATACGGTATTAATTACTTTAATTATCATGATTTCCGTCTAAAATCCGTGTTTACTGTTGTTTCTGTCTAGAATGAGCAACATTGTGATCTTTATGCTTGGCAGTACTGTGTTTCTTAACATCGTTCAATGAGACGGAATTACGTTTGACACTCTTAGTATCCGTCAGGTTTAGACCACAAAATGGTCTATAAACCAATAAAAAATGGAACTAAAACAATTGTTGTAAGCATGGCGTTTTGACAGACGGTTTAAAGCATAAAGGATGAGCAAGCACTTTGAACAGCAATATGCAGGAAGCAATAGTAACCAAGGAATAATGTATATGGTTATTAGTTACGTACGATTAATAATTAATATGTACCAGACTATCTTCCAATAGCAGTAAAATAGATGTTTATGCACGAACTTTCGATCTAATGTAGATATCAAAGTTATGAATCGGATTAGGCAGGAAATGGGCAATTTCCTGCAGTTTGGGACCAGATACCGTCCTAAACTATCTGGATTTACAACTATAACATCTTTTCTGTTCAATAGACAAATTGCTGCGGCAACCATCGACTGATCTAAGAAAAAAGGGGGGCTCCTGCTCACAGTCAGAAGCCCGAAATTGAACGAAATTCGTATTGCAGTTCAAGACAGCGCAGAAGCAGAATGTAGGCTACAGAAGCGTGTTTAATCACAATTTCCTGCACAACAGTGCAGGAAATTGTTTGAAATATTACATTCTGCAGTCCTGGTCTTTACAGTCAGGAATGACATAAAATGCCTTCAAAATTTCACACTAAAATTAGCAAGTTTTAAACGTTTCAGTTAATTCAACATGACAAGTTCATGCTCAAGATCTGAAAGCCAAAAGAGTGAATAATGGTTGCTGGGTTCGATTCCCGCACCATAACTGTGTAACTAATGGGTTTTAACCCATTTGATTCAGGTGCGAAGTCGAAAGATCTCCTGCCTGAATAGTCTGTCGTGCCTCTGAAGAGATAATCTGGTGATTAATTGGTTTGGAACATTGTCTGGAGCCGAAAGTGCTCAGTCCATTGGTATCAGTCGAGTCAATATTTGGATCCTATAGCTGTAGGTGTTCTAGTCTATTTGGAAGTGTAGCGGAACGTTTGAGGCAGAGACGACTCGTACCAGCATCGGAATCATTTGGTGTCATTTAAAACCAACAGTAAAACTGTGAAAATTGTTAGTAAACTGAAAGTTTACTCCGGATCCTCAAATCTTGTAATCTTGAACTTTTATACCTTATTTCACTGTCTATTTATTTGAAAATGATGATCTCCGCTCTTCTTACCTTATTGGGGGTGGATATCCCCATTGCTCTGCTTTAAAAGCTCTGTTACTAGCTGATCTTGAGATACCGTTAGTGGAGAAGAAATAGCAAGAAGACAGATCTAAACTAATTTAGAACTTTAAATTAATTGTTTAATTTCATATAAGGCCATCTCCCGGCACTACCCCAACCTCTCCGAGCCTTGTACTAGCTGATCCTCTTGACTTGGAGTTGATCTGCAGGAACCTCTCCGATAGCAATCTCTAAAGTGGGCTGTGGAGTCCTAGCGACTACTTTGCAGCAACTGAGAGCTCACCCAGAGTCCGAGCCCACCCTCCATTGTATTATTATTAATTATTATAATTGTTATTATTATCATTACTATACTTATTATTAATATTGGTTTTGGTCCTTTGGTACTGTAAAGGACAGATAAAGAGAGTGCACTAGCATAACACGCACATAAAGCATATAGGACACCAGTAACTGAGACTGAGTTAGGTCCTAGAGTTGAGTCATAGCAGAAGTAGAGATATAACAGTAACCTGAAGAAGAGTCTAGCCCTTTGCTGAACGTGTATAACCTAAATCATTCCAAATCCACCCTCCCTGTAGAGAGTCTGGCAACTCTGGTATATTGACTATTAATAGCAACTGTCAGTATACTTGTGTCTGATATATATATATATATATATCCCTATTATTGTTATTATACAG
This sequence comes from Trissonchulus latispiculum, assembly GCA_030248195.1. Classification (NCBI taxonomy): domain Eukaryota; kingdom Metazoa; phylum Nematoda; class Enoplea; order Enoplida; family Ironidae; genus Trissonchulus; species Trissonchulus latispiculum. Next base: position 18,428 of record JASAND010013606.1, read on the forward strand.
TGTATTAACTTATATTATAACCATTATTATATTCAGTACCCAGTTTGTTAGTAATTGTCGGAAACATATTAAACAGAGTGCAGTGTCTAAACAAGACTGTGAACCAGTGATCTACAGATCCGGGTGTGATCTTCCAAACATACAGTAAGTTTTCTCAGATCTCGCTAGAGATCTGACTAGAACCTCTCACAGAAGAGAAGAACTGAGTTTGTGCCTTCGATCTGCGTGTCAAGGCCCTCTATTTGATTTCGGCAGTGAACAAATAGAGCGAGAATCGACCCCTCTCGCCGTTCTCTTTTGATTACCAACTAAACGAACTCACAGCAGTACCCCTACCAGGTTAGCTGTAGAGATCCCCGATTCTGGAAAACCACCTTTCGGGAATCTGGTACATAAGTTTGTCCGCCTAGGCAAACGTGCTAACCTTCCGTGTAAGTGAGCTACCAACCTAAACGACCCCACTTCAGGAATTGGATCAAATTGGTCAAACTTTCTGTTTCAACCCGACTCAGTTCATTACATTGAAGCAAATGACAGTCGAAATAAGCTTTACCAAATCGTCCAATCGCCGTGTCTCGCTCGTTGCTTAGCTTGCCACTGTAATTTATGCGGTAATAAACACCTACAGGTACCTAAAGGCTTTAAATTGATGTATTTGTCATGCCATAGTCTCTTGTCATCCCACTTGTACGTGACTTCGAAGCCCTCAGCGAGGCATACTAATGTAAATACTAAATTGTAGAGATTTGAACTGCAATATCTCTAGATGGGATTGACCCTGGACTCTAAAAATTTGTCTTGTATTTGGGCACATATGGGGGTATATTATACTCAAAAATGAGCGAAATCGGTGACTATAAAATTTGGTACCTGGCGACCCCCCCCGTAAGATAGAAAAATTCGATCAGTTTTCCACAGAATGCAAAATCATTGAAATAGCACATTTCTAAATTTGGAAAGAATCAAGAAAAACCATAATGTTTATCTAGCTATCAGTTTTGCTCTCAACTAAAAATGTATTAAAGATAAACAAACGAGGAATAATTTTTTGTTATAATTTGTATCATAAAATCCCCTCAACCTAACTTTCATTTTAGGTATAGCACCATGGTCATAGGCTTTGCCTATTTCTGCTGTACTATCCCAGCTCTCTATCTGATCGAGCGTTGGGGTCGACGCCCGCTTGTTTTCACTCAAATCGCTGGGTGCACTGTTTCCACTTTGATGTTGACTATCTTCACTGGAATGAGGGACTATTTTAATATCAGTTGGGCTAGCTATGGGACTGTAGCTTCTCTTGTTGGTTTTATGTGTTGCTATGGATTGGGGAGTACAGTGCCTTGGCTCATTACTAGTGAACTGTTTCTGCAGGTACCTAATATATTTGAGACCAATTTGAACAGTGCAAAGCAGTAGGAAAATCATGTGTCAAATCTCATCAGATCAACTGTATGTAGACTAGCAAGAAGGTCGACTAAAGAGCGTATGACCTCAATCTGATTGATTCATTTCCGTGCATTGAACGAATAAGAAGTCTTTCTCATTTGAAAAGTGAAGCAGCAGTAAAATCGCCATTAACAATATTGATTTATTTTGTGAAATTGAGCTACAAACTGAGATCGGCTACATGTACATACCCAGGTATCCTTAATCATGACATCACTGCTGAATACGTAGCACGGAGTAAACCACGCACAATAAAAATCATATGTAGTCTGGAAATCAAAATTATGGACTCTTTCTCAGGACTGTTGATGGATTGACTGGAAACGGACTAAGTCTTACACCTCCTCGTCGCCTGTTGAACCACCCCTAAGAGTAAATAAAAGAGGCGGCACTTTTACTTATTTATAACAAGATTCTTCACTTTTAATGCTATCCATTAAAGTCTTGCTACTACTCTTGAGAAAACTTAAGTTGTTTGTTTTAGCAGCACAGGTCCGCAGCAGTGTCAGTGACGACGTTCCTATCCTGGTTTCAGTCCACATTGATCAGCCTGCTTTATCTTCCATTTCAGCAGGCCGTTGGTGCCACTTTCAGCTTTGTTCCTTTCATCGTTATCTCAGCACTGTGCTGGATTTTCCTGAAGCTTTACTTGCCAGAAACAAGAAATAAAAGCATAAATGACATTATTAAGCATTTTCAGTCTTCAAATGATGAAAAAGTTCCAATATTAGGAGAATCAGCAATCAAAAATTACTCAAGTAGCTCTGGTTTATCGTAGATCCTTGGTTTGTCGTAGATTGTCATAGTAGATAGTTTGTAGGTTGTCATAGTTTTAATTGATTGTTGTTACTTGTTAGTTGTTAGGAACAGTTTTCAATGTGTCAGCTGCTGATGTTTATGTTGGACGTACTGAATTAAATGGACGAAGTTCACTTGGTATTATCAAGAGTACATACACTATATGATATGCCATCTGAGCAAAACTACATATGCTCTGATCGCTAACGGCTGACGCTAAACCTCCCCTTCCCCCCCCCCGCAAGTTTGCGCGCTGTGCTTGTGTTCTAAAGCTCGAAGCAGGCACAAACTTAGCGCATGTTAGGTACAATTTTGTGTTCCGAGCTTTAACACGCAAACATAGAGTGAGTTAGCGTACCCCCGTTTCGACCAGGTACTGATTTGCGGGGAGGGTTACTACGGCCGGATTTGCGTGGGGGGTGGGCCGTTAGCGAGCGGAACATAGTATTTGCTCTGATAACATAGACTACATAACATAAAGTTGCTAAATTGTTTTAATTAATCCAGTAAATTCGCAAATTCAATTCCGAAAAGAAGGTATTGTATTACTACGATTGTCGAATATATATATAATAATGCAATCCGGAATTCCAGTTGTCTCCAAATTTTGGAATTCTGCAGCACAGCACCAGGCAATTTTAAAATGTGTATGTTAGATTTTGATCAGAACAGAACAGCCGAGCCGAGCCGAGTCGACCCACTGTCAGTCAATATTCTTCTGAGCCGAGCCGAGCCGACCACATTTTCTCGCGAGCCGAGCCGAGCCGACCACATTTTCTCGCGTCCTCATCTCTAGTGTATGTGCATTCAGTAGTAGAGGTTTTCTCCAAAGATGTTGCATATGCTACAAAAATAGCAAAATTTGTACACACTGTTTTTATGAAAATTGTCTCATGGCCTCCTCTATGTAGTTTCATACACAGCCAATGTGCGTGCGCTTCACTTTCATTTTTGTTGAGAGAGACTAGTAAGTAGACTTCGCTTGAGTTAGCTGCTCGCAAGTTGGCAGTCACAGCTGTGCGAAAAGCCTCTTCGCGTCGAAGCGAGACTGGACTTTACTTTACTTACATCGTCGAATGTACATGCATTTTTGCCGTCTTACCATTACTTATTTATGTCAACTGATTAGTACATAGATAGAGAAGATGTAAAAAAGAAATACGTACTCAATGAACTGAGTGAATAAAGACGAAAATCCAATAGCTGGCGCCAAACTGTAAAACAGTCTGTCTTTTTTATAGAATATGTTTTAAATTTCCATCATTGGATTTGACATTGAAATGGACTTAAAATTTCAAATTAAGCATTTTGGCCTGATACTGAGCTCAAAGTTGTAAAAACGTATTTAATTTTTATGGCTGTTTTCTCATGAAAACGGTTTTCATGAATTGAAAGATGCAACTCAAGTATTGCGAAATTTTAGTTTGAGCTAATTATTAGCAAGAATAGCTCAGAAATTCTTACTCAACATTTCATTCACATTTTTATGCATCATACTACCTCTCAATAAACATGGACATATTGTCTAAGTGTAAACATCTGCCATTATTGTTTGCCTCTTTCCTTGTTTTGGTCAGATCTTTACTTGTACCACCAGTTGCCCGTCTTTCCATTAAAATACCAGCCCCACCTCCATTGGGTAGGTATGTTACATTTACCAATGAGTCTAGCAAGATCTAAGGCAAGAAGAATAGGCTATGTGTGTGTATATGTAAGGGCAAGAAAAATTCAATCTTAGCCCAGAGGTAGAAACTGGCTAAAAAACGACTGTTTCTGTTTTTGTTTTCTGTTTTCAAACTCTTGACTCTGTGTAAGTATGGATAACCGTGAACTAACTCTTGTGAACTTGTGAGACTTGTGAACTATTTTGTGGGAACCTTAATTTTTGTGAACCAACTTTAATTCTGTAAACTAACTAATTTTTGTACACTAATTGTTGAATCCTAATCCTACATTTTGTACAAATCCGACCGCATGGTTTTCACTGTCTTTTGTGCTTCCGATTTATGTGCATTTTGTACAAATCTGACCGCATGGTTTTCACTGTCTTTTGTGCTTCCGATTTATGTGAAAATTTGCCTTGAATATTATCTTGATAATAATAGAGATAGTGATTTTCTGTTTGCTTGGATGGTTAGGAAAATTGTCCTGTTTTGCTGACTAAGAAGTTCAAAATCAGAAAGTGGGGTTAATCGTCTTAAGTTGGAAATTTGGGGAGCCCCATGAGCCCAAAAGCAATCTCATACGTCATGCTTATCATGACGTATGCCTTTTCTTTCTAAGACTTTCGCCTTCAAATCAAAAGAAATCAAAAAGACCGAAATTGCAGATTTTCACGTGGACAGGTAGTGAGGGGAGAGAAGGTGACTGAACCCAATTTTTAGTCAGTTTGAGGTTGGCTCTTGTGCGGAAAGGTCGGTTCTGAGACCTGTGTTTGTCACTGTGTTTTTCTGAGGCTGTTACGCCGGTTACGCTACGTTTGGTCAGTTGGCCTGTGTCTGTTTGCGTCTGTCTGTATTTGGAAGTCCTAGTTGGAAGTTTTGCCAGTTACCCGGTCACCTCACTCTCACCCAGTTCACGTGTATCTGTCTCAGTATTTTGTGTATCATTTTCTCCATTTTATTGGATTTCAATTGGACCCACAGGTAAATCGAGTTTATGCGGAAATCGCGCTAATCGCGAATGTCAACTTGTCGGTGAAGTTTTGTAACACATTATCTGAAGTCGTTCATTTGCTTTGACCTGAATTGATTCAACTAATTGTTTGAGCTTTGAATTAACCATTCAGTCTGACTAGCCTGTATCTGTTAATCTAAAATTATATTGTAAGAGTAAATCGACAGCCTTGAATCGCCAGATTGCTAACTCCTGTGTTGTAGAATCTATTAGATTCGGGATTTGATTTGAGAACAAGGTGGACCACAGTCTAGTTACGGAAGCCTTGTTTAGGTAGAATAATTAGTTGACCTCAAAGTTCCATTGAGCGGTCAACTAATTATTAGGTAAACCTAAGGTAGATAGATTCGATTTCCTGAGCCATTTAACCAGTGCTCAGTTTGCGATATCACGAGCCATTTCACCAGTGCTCTGATTGCTATCTTATCCAGAACAAGTTTGCCCGACCCCCAAACTTGTACAAGTAGAAAGGGCTGAGAGATTAAAGCCGGAGGTTCGAGATCTAAGACGTGAAAGAGACCTCTCAGTACCTAAATTGGCAGAAAGCATTTGTAATGAAATTGGTTAAA
>JASAND010013607.1:0-13979 GCA_030248195.1 Trissonchulus latispiculum
AGTTTGTTTTGCGTTTTGATTTAAATCAACACATGCGTTGTTGCGCAGGTTTACGCTAAGTTTTTGCATATCCGAAAAAACAAAACACAAAACATACGGTCAAGTGAAATCAATACATTGATGGCACTGTGTACCATGTGTTGATTTCTCATTAAAGTAAAATATGGCATCGCTGCGATAAAGCAAGTGCAAAACTCAGCAAAATGCAAATTGCAGAAACCAAAACGGAAAACAAAAATCAAAAACACAAAACACAAAACAATCAAGACGCTTTTTGATTGGCTGCTTAGGTTCAAAACTTGCACGTTCTGATTGGACGGCTATTCTCCCATTATTCGTTTCTGACTGGCCACTTTAATCCCGCTCATATTATACTGGATTGAGTGCTATTCTTTGCTTCCAAGTCAGTTTTACGGCCGGCTGCACCAAATGTGACTACCTAACATCTAACTAGACTAATTTGTAATTAAGTTCTAATCAAGGCCATTTTCCGTTGCACCAAATGGAAAGTTAGTTAGATTTTAATTCTAATCAGGGGTAGGATTAACATTTGACTAACTTCTGACTAACATTTTATTAAAATCTAACTAAAATCTAACTAAAGTCATCATGTGACATTAGCTTGTATATACCTGATTTGCTAGAGCGCATCTGGGACAAAATACTGATTGGTTTAGAGCTAATCAGATTTTAAAATCTAACTAGCTTGGTGCAACGGAGAATCTGATCTGAATAAGGTTAAGACTAGCTAATAACATTTTAGCTAGAAGGTAATCATATTTGGTGCAACCGGCTGTTAGTTGTTTGTTTGTCATGGAATGGCTAAATGCCAGTTACGTAAAGGACTTGGCTGAAAATAAGAACTATCGGAGCTGTCATCCCACCTACTAACTGGCATTTAGCCATTCCATGGCAAACAAACAGCTAAAACTGACTTGGAAGCAAAGAATAGCGCTCAATCCAGTATAAAATGAGCGGGATTTGTGGCCAATCAGAAATCCCTAATCGGAGAACAGCCGTCCAATCAGAACGTGCGAGTTTTGAACCTAAGCAGCCAATCAAAAAGCGTCTTGATTTTTCTTGTTTTGTGTTTTGTGTTTTTGATTTTTGTGTTTTTGGTTTCTGCAATTTGCATTTTGCTTAGTTTTGCACTGGCTTTATTGCAGCGATACCAGATTTTATTTTAATGAGAAATCAACCACATGCTTCACAGTGCCATCAATGTATTGATTTCACTTGACCGTATGTTTTGTGTTTTAATGTGTTTTGATTTTTCAGATATGCAAAAACTTAGCGTAAACCTGCGCAATAACGCATGTGTTGATTTAAATCAAAACGCAAAACAAACTGAATCTGATGCAACGTTTTGTGTTTTGATTTTTTTCGTATTTTTCAAAAAAGGGAGCGATGAGGAAGTATATTGAGAAGAGTCTTGGTGAGTAAGTTGCCCGAAGTAGGGTAGGTGGGGAGATGTGTGGTGAAAAAAAAAAAAAAAAGCGTTTGATATTTTATTTTGTTTGTTGTAAAAAAAAAGCGTTTGTATTTGATTTTTGTTTGTTATATAAAAAAAAAAGCGTTTGATATTTAATTTTTTATGGAAATTGTTTAGTGTTTTGACAAGTGATATTTGATTTTTGATTTTGTTGTCAAAAAAAAAAGCGTTGTTTGTTGAGAAGAAAAGCAAAAATCAAAACAAAGTGTTGATTTTTGATTTTTGTTTTTTAATTTGAAGGGGGAGAAAAACCACTTTAAAAAGTGTGGGTGATTGTGCGGGAGAAAGTGGTTATTTTTGGATGAAATAAAAGAGTCCAATTTTTTGGTAAGGGGGTTATAGTATGTATAGAGAAAAGGAAAAGGTTTATTTTTAGCTTTTTTAACGGTATAGTTAATGTAATTTTTATTTTTAAAAAATTTTTTAGTAGCTATTCTCAATTTCCAGAGGCGCTAAATCTTTGATCCCCCGTCTTGAAATTGACCCACTTGGTAACTGTAGGCGAACAAAGCGCGCTTCCTTATCAGTAGACGGTAAAATCTCCACCATGCAGGATCGAGGAGGCTAGCCTAGGCCGGTAGTTTGGTAGGTAGGGGTTCCTGGTGGTTAATATGTTCCTACTCCCACGTCACCCGTTTCCTCGGCCCGAAAATTGTCATCAGTCCGGCTTAAGAGTAAAGGGGGAGTAGCTCGCGTTGGGGGAGCGATGAAACAGGCAGGAGTTAGAACCTCGCCGTCCTTGAAATTAGGCGATGTTCGTAACAAGGGACGTGAATTCAAAGTTCCCTCAATTTCGCAAACCAAGGTGGTTAGGGCATCCTCTGGAATCCGGGATTTCCACAAAACTTTGCGAAGGGCTCTTTTGGTTAGGCCAATCAGGCGTTCATAGAAACCTCCAAACCAAGGAGACCCCTCGGGAATGAATTTCCAAACTATTTCCTTCTCCGCCAAGAAGGAGTGGAAATCCAATAGCTTGAAGAACTGAGGCTGCCTTTTTGAATTGGGCAGCGTTGTCTGACCATATAGAAGAGGGACAACCGCGGCGGGCGATGAAACGTTTCACCGCGTTTATAGCAGCTTCCGCCGTGCAGTCAACCACCAATTCCAAGTGAATGGATCTGGTGGATAAGCAAGTGAAAATACAGATCCATCTTTTTTGGTAAGGTTGACTACGTGCACCCCTAATGTAAAGCGGGCCAAGGTAGTCCAAACCAGTAGATGTAAAAGCTGGAGACTGACTAAGTCTTTCTTTGGGAAGAGAGCCCATTTTGGGGGGCTTCAGCGTTCCACCTTCCGTCTTTAGGCAGGTATGACAGCAACTTATAGCCTTTTTTACTTGTGACAATCCCTGTGGAATCCAAAACTGCTTGCGAAGCTCGGCTAGAGTTGCCCGGGCTCCGAAGTGATGGACTTTGCTGTGCGCGTCCATGATGAATAACTTTGTGACAGGGCTGTTTTTCGGGAGTAGAACGGGAAATTTAGCATCAATATCAATTGGGGCATTAGCAATTCTTCCTCCACAGCGGAGGATGCCGTCCTGGCAAAACAAGTCCAGTTGCTTGCAGAACCTTGTCGTCTTGCCTTGGGCCAAGGCAAGCTTGTGCTCGGCAAATTCAGCTTGAACAGCCAAAATCCACAGCTTTCGTGATGACTGCCGTTCTGGAACAGAAATCGTTACAGAACTTGGGATAGGTTTAGATCGGCAGCTGTCGACGAATCGAAGACAATAGCTGGTAACACGTATAAGCTTTCTGATGTCATGGAATCGTTCTACCTCGATTCCGAAGGGATAGCTTACAGCTGCCTCTAAGTGACTTGGCAAGGCTATGGCTGAATCATAGGTAGTAGACATTTTCACTGCTTCTAGGCCGCTTGACGACGTAAAGTCGCTCGTTTTGAGTCTGCTTGCTGTGAACTCTTCTGGCCACGGTATGCTTGCATCATTTAGCCAAGCAGGGCCTGCAAACCATAAGAAATTGTTGTTTTGGAATGTTGGCAAGTCGTTGTTTCGAATGCCTCTCGTAGCTAAATCCGCTGGATTCTGCTTGGAAGGGACGTGTCCAAAACGGATTTCTTTTGTAGCCTGAATTTCATTAATCCGTCGCGCTACGAATGGCTCCAATGTCTTGGATGTGTAGAGCCACTGTAGAACTATCTGTGAATCTGTGAACAGAAATGTCGGTTCTGCGAGGCCTGGCAGTAGCTTCTTGACGTAGTTTGTGACACGAACACCAATGATCACGGCCAGCAGTTCTAGATGCAGCAAGCTGGTGGCGGGCTTCAGTGGTGCTACTATTGCTTTGGAAAATAGCAGACGACTCATCCGACACGGTCGATCTTGGCAGAGATAGACTGTGGCGGCATACGCCACCGGACTTGCGTCTGCGAAGCAAACCACAAATTGTTGTGAGCCCGTGAAGTTGAAATATCGTGGTAACTGAATCTGAGAAGCATTGCTGATTGCAAGTGCTATATCAGCCCATTCTTTGGAGTGGTGAGGGGGAAGTGTTTCGTCCCAACCAATTTTATCCTTCCACAGTGTCTGAAGAAGAATCTTTCCTTTAATAGTTACTGGGCTTAGCAATCCTAGTGGATCAAATAGCTTTGCAATATGCTTAAGGATTTCTCTCTTCGTTCATTGAGGCGTTGAATACAGAGACTTCCTTCGCTGAAATTGTATCCTCACCGGTGTTCCATGTGACACCAAGAACCTTAACCTTAACATCTGTAACTTTGTCTTTCTCCGGAAGCAAAGTAATGAATGCTGAATTGTTGGAAGTAAACTCCCGCAGGTTCATTCCAGCTTTAGTGAAAAGATTCTTGGCCTTCTGGTACTGTTCATATACCTCAGTTGTGGTGTTTGCTGACATGAAGATATTACCCATGTAAGTATTGGCACGGATCTGACTGGACAAAGAACTGGGATTTAGATCCAAATGATGATGGATTGTTGCGCCTAGAAGGAAGGGAGACGCAACAACCCCAAAGGGGTCCTGGTGAATCGATACTCGACGAGATTGTCCTTCTGGAAAGGGCTGAGAGGGTGCTTCAACCAAAGAAACCTAACACTGTCGCGATCTACCTTTTGCAGGCCAACCTGCTAAAAGGCCTTTTCTATGTCAGCCGTGATAGCAATCGGAGACAGACGAAATCGTAGAAGTAGACCAACCAAATCTTTGAGGTAGTTGACTCCAGTATGTATCAGATCATTGAGTGACGGATCATTGGGGGTTTTTGAGCTGGCATCATATACAATTCTTACTTTCGTTGTTCTCCGGTCTTCTTTGATCACTGGAAAGTGTGCAATGTAGTGGATAACTGGTCCATCTGGTTCATGTGGAACAATCTCAATCACTCCTTTCTTTAGCTGGTCTTGAATAATGTCATCATAGGCTATCAGGTGTTTGGTTTGTGAAACATCAGGCGCCAGCATTCTGAGGGTTTTCTCCAAGCGTCGTTTTGCCTTCCCATAATTGGAGTGGATTTCCGGGTGATCAACCCGCCAGGGCCAACGAACGTAGTAACGTCCTTCGTCGTGAAACACCGATTGCTTGAACACAGCGTAGAATTGATTATCAGCAGTAATGTCTGTATCAGTTGTGTGCAGACCAAGGTGTTCCAGGTCCCAAAATTGTTGAATATCTGCTTCATGAGAATCTGCGTGCAAAATCAAAAGGTGGCTGGCTTCTGAAGTGAATTTTCGCGATGTTCTTGTCTCTCTTGTCTGGTAGTTGCCGGACAGGATAGCTCCTAATGGCGTGTAATGCACCGCCATTGACGGACCAACGGCTACAGCTTTGGTGATGGCCTGCGGACCCATAATTTTATGCCAGTAATCCATTCCTAGCAGAACTTCGACGGAGACTTCTTTCCTTTTCGCTGGAGGCAAGTTGACGGGTTTCAGCTTGTGGAGATAATCTTGTGTAGCTTTGTCAAAGTGCACAGGACACAGAGGCAACCTCGGAGCCATGTCTTTGATAGAATAGGCATGTAAGTGGAGCTGGAAACCATTTGCACCGATCAGAGAAAATTGTACAACTTCGGCCATAACCTTCTCAGTGACTTTGGAATTGAAACGCGCAGTCTCAAGCTCTATCGTTTGTATAGGCTGCGAATCCAAACGCTTTGCCGTAGCCCTGTCTATGCAAGTGAATCGCGCTCCAGCATCCAGGTACGTTGAACCATGTGTGTGGACGTCGATGTTGGAGTTTTCACAGGACAAGGAAAGGATGCCATCACTATATTATCCTTGTCTCCGTTTCCAGCCAGGTGCACTTGTACTATCTCTCTGCTGACATCAGCAGACTCTGAACCATTGGTTTCTTCAATAGTAGGTTGTTCTTGTGATGCGATGTACTGGTTGTTAGCAGCTGCTGGGTTGGAGCTGCTTCGCTGTCTGCAGAATGCGGAGTTGTGTTTCTTATCCTTGCAGTAATAGCAAGGTTTTGTCCTCTTGCATGTCTTAGCCATATGACCCTCCTGTAGGCACTTGAAGCAAATCTTTTTGGACTTGGCTACCTCCATTCGTCGATTGATGTCCGTGACGGTTGGGCATGTATCGCTGTAATGCTTGGAATCTCCACAGAATATACATTGGCGGGTAGTTTTGTGAACCCGTGAATCTTTGTTGTATGTGCCTTGGAGGAATGTCGCAGTGGCAGGCATATCCATTGAAGTAGGCTCAGCTTCAATTGCCGTTTTCTTTACCTTTTTAGTAGCATCACTGAATTGCCATTTCAGAATTTTGGAAAGAGTGTCCAGAAATTCAGCCATGGACCATTGTGTTATCTCTTGCTCTTTCAGCAAAGCTAGTTGTTGTAAAAAGAAAGTTATTGTCTGTGCCTGTACTTCATGAATAATAAACAAGACTTGACTAACTAGTTGCAGGTTCACAATCGGTAGTGTATGCCTACCGCTCCTCCTCGTGCCTGTCTAATAAATACTTAATTAAAAATAGCAGATTCAACACGATATTTTTAATCTCCAATTCACATCAAATTATGAAACAGCATTTTCAGAAGAAACATATAAAATTATTCAAACAAGTATCAAAACCAACCAAACAAAATCGTACAAAATACTGCCTAAGTCTCAGCTGCCGAATTATTCGGACAAAACCCGAACCCAACCAACTATATGATCGCACAACTACCAAGCGAGTAACAACCCAACTTCTCATCAAGAGACTCCATTTTGGAAAACTACTGAAGTAGCTAAAGTTTGAATTTAGTATCATCGTTCATGACATAATTTAGAAAATCAACACTGTTTCTAACGAATATTTCACAAATTACCCCCTCTTTGGCCCGCGCGCCCACGCCGCGGTACGCGTATTAGTAGGATAAAATTTAGGTTAAGAAAGAAATCGTAGGTACTAGTTTGATAAAACGCGTGTGAGAATTTTGAAAAAAAACAGCATAAAACTACACTGGAGAACCTCTCCAGAGGCGGACAGTGGGAACAGAGCACCACAACACACACACGGGCCCACTACCGGTGCTCGCCCCGATAAAGAAAAACAAAGACATACAACACACTAACGACAGACAACATACAACAGACAACACACACAGACGACAAACATACCCGGAAGACGACAACAAACATATATGTACACAGGCCAAACTATAATGAAAAAACAAAATTTTCCCAAACCTCAGACAGAAGTAACCTAATGATTCACCCCACTATACAGAGTAACCGGAGAATATAGACTATGAACAATGCCAAATAAAGGTAGATTATGAATAAAGCACAATGGTAATAAAGCACAAGATATAAAGCAGCACCGAATCATTATGCTGGCAACAACATGGCAGTAGACAAGATGGCAAGAAATTTACAAGAAAGAATTTTAGAGAAGAAAGTATCGTGTTCGTTTTAGGACAGAAAAGTGAAACACAAACCAGACAGTTAGAACCCAAAAAGAACAAAAATGAGTAAAATACAACATGATTATAGCTGGTAGTAGAACAACAAAGAAAAGAAAAAGAATTCAAACAGTACAATGGCCCAGCCAAGGTAGCGGGCGCCCCTAGGAAAGCCAATCCGAAACCTCCGACGTTCAAAGAAAGTAAGAAGAACAACAAAGTTTAACAGAATTTAAATAAATTCCACCCCAAGGCTCCCCCCAACCCACGCATATCCCTAAGTACAAAATCCTCCCCCCCACCACATTGAAGATATCAGCAAAAACAACATACGTATATATATATATATGGGGAACAGAGGACAATCAACAGCAAGCCTAGTCCCAGGACAGGAGTCTTCAGGCGTGTCAACAGTCAATTATGGGCAAAACGTGCCCGTAGCCAACCACCGATATACCCGCACACAAGTCCACCCAACAACACTACCACCGGAAACCAACAACACCACCTTCAAGGCACGATGCTAAGCAACCACATAACCAATACAAAAAGTTCCAACAAGCTCGAACCACCGAGCTAACCACACAAAAACCCGCAATCACCGGTACAATGTCACAGAAAATGGCCAAACTGTCCCACCATTGCTCCTGGAGAGCCGCCCCCCACGAGGCTAGAGCTCCCCAAGAACCAGATGACACCCAGGGACCCGAACCGAAGAACCAGGTAACCGTAGAACCTTAGACCCGAATAACCGGAAACCCAAAGAACCATATACCCGGACAACCGGGTAACCATAGAACCATGTCCCATAAGGCAGGACCCACACAACGCCAGTCAATCCCAAACCTCCGGCGTGCCATCCGTCCAAAGGAACAGCCGGGCAGGGAACACCGATCCACACAGGGGACCTAGGCTCTCTGAGGGGGGATGGGAGGGGCACATACATTCATAAGTATATACACAAGAAAAATGCAAAGAAAATATACTTTTATTAGTATCAACAAGGAATGATCAAGAATACAAGAACAACCTACGTAAACAGCAATATATACATCACAACAAAAAGAACCACAACCATACACAGTACATATCTACTACCAGCTTAGCACATATTAGCCCTACCTATGAATTTAAGGAGGGAAACGGCCAGTGCTTCTCGCCCCAGGAATCCTAATCCCAGAGGAAGAAACGCTGACAGTTCCCTATCAAGGAAAAACGGCTGACAAACTACGGAATCTTTGTGTAAGTGCTGCATGTTATTCGCCACGCTCCTCAGAATCCTGATCTGGGGATTGGGATCGTAACCGCAGCACCACACGAGAGGCGGGAGAAAAATAAAAGTAACCCCAGAACTATTGCCTAGAGGTAAAATGTTGTGACTTTTTAGTGACAAAAAGTTAAAAACCAAAGATAAAATGGTAAAAATAGCGAGACAAAAATTTAAAACAACAGTGTAGGAGGTTCCGGAAAACATCAACTGGACGAGGTAAACAAATACCCCCTACAAAACAGACCCATCCCATACTAGCAATCATGGGACTAAGGAAATTTATACAATCTAGGAAAATTTTACAACTTCTAAGAATACTCTAGCCATCTTAGGCTTAAACATGCATCTATAGATTTAAACTGAGCGTTTTAACAATCATCAAAACAGGCATACGTATTCAATTTAAAAGTGAAATATCGAGAATAAGACTGCCCATAAGACATAGAAATCATATGTAAAACATACGTATCTAAGAATTTAAATCAGGTAGATTTCATCCAAAAGTGTTTATATACGTACAATAATTAATTCAAGTCATATAAGTAACAATTTTATCGGAAAGCACCACCCCCCAAGGGACCAACCAGAACCTCCTAACAAAGTATTTGGTTAATTTACAAAAATGTAGAAAAGATAAAAACAACCGGTCAAGACAACCCCCCGCAAGGGCACAGAAAAACACACCCCCCTGACAACAACAACAACGCCGCATCAACGCCGGCTCTGCCGAATGGCAGCCTCCCGCCTGCGTCGGGACTTATCCTCCTCATCAACTTCTTGGGGCAGGTCTGGGAACAATTCCGCGCGTACAATCATCAAAAGTTTTCCCATCCAATTTTTACCGGGCCGTTTTTCGTCCAACATCATCTTACGAACTTCCGTAGCAGATTTCCGCATAAGCTTAGAAAAATCCATACCAATGCCCCAATACTTAACTTCATACACCGCTTCAGCTAGATACGCAGTGCCAGAATTTCGGAGCGCTTTGCGCAATTGGGGACAAGATCGAACTTTTGCCCGCAAGCACTCTAGCATATACACAGCACGCACTACCGACTCATCATCATGCCACATTTTGCTCAGAACCGAATCTCGTGGAACCCAATGAGTCAAAAAATATTCCGCGGCTTTTTTGGCAGCAAAAGGAGAGCCAGTTTGAACAATTTCGCGCGCAGGCTGGTGCAAGCCAAACCAATCATATGCCTTATAAAACTGATACGGGTACTCATTCACACCAAATTCACGACCCCAAACAGTCATGTATTCGTCTTGAACAGTGGCCTCAGGGTCGGGCTGCAGCGGAAACATGTTAGACATTGGCATCTGGCTGCCCTTGAAGAAAACAACTTGGCGGTAATCTCGCACATGATCCTCAGACATCAGACGGTGATTCCAAACTTTGGCTTCCAGATCCGCGACGACTTCGTTAAGCTGCTTAGCACGCTTTTTCCAGGCATCCTGGACCTCGCAAATAGGAGCAGCAAAGCGGCGCATATGCGGGTAGCAGCGAATAGGTGGAAAAATGCGCGACAGAGCATCAGCAAACGCAGCAGGGCAATACGGCCCGTAGCCTAGAAATTCGACAGAATCAAAAGCGATGACTCCGTTGCGCTTCAGAGCCGGAAAAATGATCGTACATGCCCAGAATTCAGGATCAAAGCCTGCAAGCAAACAATTTTCATCCAAAGCAGCAGTTTGACGCTCGAAAAGAATCTCAACTTGCGCGCCCGGAATCAGTGCTTTCAGATAAGTCAGATATTTTCGATGACTTTGAGAATTAAGCGCAAAAGGAATTTTGGCGCGGCGCATATAATCGTCCCAATACTTCCAAGTAGCAACAAAATAAGGATTCAAAATGCGCGGCTCATCATTTGAACGAAAGTCAGGCAGATAAGCAATTTGCCACTGAGGTTCCGTATACATCCGCAGAGGTACAGCACTCGGGCACTGTTGTACCACAGACCAAACAGCCGGCCAATAAGCCACATCCACCACTTGCTGCCCCTGATACGGACGTATGACATAGGCCTGATCAGGCGAAACGGATTTTACATCATACCGACCACCCATATAGATGATATCTACAGAGGGACGGTAGTCGCGAATAGACAGATCGAGAACTTTGAAAGGACCTTCGTTAACATCACCCAGATACTGAGTGTCCCAGTCCACACGAAGTGAACCCCTGGGCGGGTTCATAGAAAAAGGTTCCGGAATCAGATGTTCCAAGACAATCTGTAGATTCCCCTCATGAAGAAAATGAGTCGGAGGCCAAACAATGACCGTGGACTCTGGAACCGGACCTAGGTCAGGCATTTGAATCCGCGGAACGCGAATAGGCACATCAATAGGCGGCATTTTTTGAATCGGACCTCGCAGCGGTGGCCGCGGAGGAGGAAGCTGAGGTTCAGGAAAGACAGGATTCTCGACATCCATATCCTCGACGGCAGCAGGTAGGGCGCCCGACAACCCGGAAGACCCTCCACCGGACAAGGCATCCGAAGCCGAGTCGGGCGAAGGCTTCCGAGCCACCGAGCCCCACTGCTCCGCGAAGATGACTCCGAAGATTTTGGACATGTCAACATCCTGCATACGGGTCATACCCCAGACAAACTCCTGCGCGGTCCACGGAGGATCTCTACCTAGCGCCATTTTGCATTCAGTAGCATCGAGATCCAGTTTGCGTATCATGTCAATTTGCGCAGTAGATTCAATTGGCGGCAACAAAGACCAAATTTTATCTGAAAAATCCAATCTGTGAGCAGTGGCCAAACGGCCTAAATTTCGCACAAACGTGGTCTGATAGAAAACTTCAGGAGGCAAACCTTGTTCCAAATGTCTGCGCGCGGCCTCAATTTCTTGCTGTGTGCGGCGACTGGATGGACCCGGCTCTGCCATTGGTACGTTTGAAACACGTATGGCCTCGGCCATAGCTGAAAATGACGCGGTGGTGACAATAGGCCCCGATAGGAGGCCGGGAGGGCGACAACTCCACTTGATCCAGCACCCGAGACTCAGGGTTAGGTGGAGGAGTTGACGTCGGCGGAGGCATAGGCGGCTGATGGTAATAGTCCGTAGGCGTACTCATGAAGTCCCTTGGAACCGGTGGACCAAAGGTCGTGACCACCGGAGTTGACGTGGCCGAGGGACCCGCTGGGGGCGACGCCGGTGATTCCGCCGAACCGGCCGCGACCGGGGGGGGGGCAGCTCCTGGGTCCAGGCCAGGATCCTCTCCCGACCTTTCACCAAGAACCACGTCCCCCGAACCAGCCGATTCCGAAATCACTAGGGGCGCCGTCCCACCACTCGAAAAAGTCGCTGTGCTGACATCCATCTGAAAAGCAACCGTCGGCTCCGCGGGATCCTGTAGAGGAGGCTGAGCCGTTTCCGCAGGAACCGCATCCGCGGACCCCACCTGCTCAGGTTCAGAAGAACCCTGCTGCGGCTGAGCCGCCTCGTGATCCATTGGTTCCGACTGGTCTGACTGAAAATTTGGGGGAGTCTGCGGAATGTCCCCAACCACGTCAACTGCACGCGCAGCCGCTTCTGGACCCAACACGTCCACCGGATCCTGACTATTGTCCCACCACATTTCCGGGGACGACGTGTCACGAGTGTCCGCCTGACTCTCCGACTGAGACTCGGATTGACTCTCCGACTGGCCCTCCACGGCCGCCACCAGAAGATAATCTATCTCCAGAGGAGGTTGACGGGGCGCAGGGGGCAACCGAGGTTCAGCGGTGGTGGCCACCCGCAGAGGCGGGTCCACCCGTTCAGTAGCCTCCACAAAAATCTGTTTCGACAAAACTTCAATAGAGGGGAGCGCGTCGGGGCGGTGAGTTTGCGCGTCAGCCACAAAAGTAAATTTAATCTGCACATTTTTGCCCCGAGGAGTGGTAGGAGGATCCCGCCACGCCACAATTTCAGCAGATTCCCAGGTCAGATCCTCCAAAATTTCATGGTTCAAAAAACTTTCGCGCAACTTATCTAGACTTTTCTGATCCCCGTACTGCGCATAAGCTCGAGTTTTCAACAAAAACTGAAAATCTGAAATTTCGAGGGGATCGATCAAATTTGTAACCTGTACTACAGCAATAGTATCGCGCGCACCGTCAGCAGCCCATTTGATTTCATCACGCTGTGGAAAGGGGGAAAAACCTTTTGGAGTAGACTCAAAAGACCGGAATAATTTAGGGGGATAGCGCAACACGTTTTCAGCGAACCAAGGAAACCCCCTTTCAGGACGACCCGACGCAGGCGGCCCACAGGGACCACTCGCATTGCCCCACAAGTGCGGCCCAGCTTTATCCATTTCGTCCCGATTTTGAAAAACCTTCTTTTCCGATCTCGCCGCCATGAAATTCACATATTTCGACAAATCCACAATGCAATTTCGAGCATCCACCCCCACCCCCGCTAGGACTTTGCGAGTGGTCTCAAGGCCCTGAACAGCAAAAACAGGGTAAGGTGCATTGAACAACAACGGTTGAAGCGCATAGCGAATCAACGACCAAGACGGAACGTCCAGGTAGATAGCATGAATCAAAAACACAAAAATTTTGATATTCGCAGGATTTGGATGATTTGGAGGCAGAGTCGGAAAATTGCCATCAATGGCGTGCGTAAAAGCTGCCAAGTCCTCTGGGACTGCAATACAGATAGCCGAAACTGAATGGTCAGATTCGTGATGCATAAAATTTCTGTACGTTTTCTGAAAAGACAGTGCACAAAAACCCCCAGAAACGATCATCTCAAAAATTTCTGGGACCCACGCATATAGATCATTCATAGTAGAAATTATCACAATGGCCTCAGGAAAGCGCTGGTGCGGATGACAAAAATTTTCTAACATGGACTGATACTGCTGAAACTTTTTCCGAGAGGCCTCCTCTTGCAAAAGTGGCGTAAAAACCCGATACGTATCTAAACGAATCTGTAACTGTTTCAGAGGATAGGGGGGATACGTGGGAGTTTTAGTCTGTGTTTCCGGTTTTTTAGACTTTTTCGACGAACGAGAGGTAGAAATTATCTGAACTGAACTTGACGCCGAAGCCCCTGAGGGAGTACCCTCTACCCTAGCAGCGGCAGCAGCCGCAGGCTCAGCTGCCTGAGCCCCCTGGGCTGGCGTCGAGTCTGACGTGGAGGGACCCCGATTCCAGGAGACACCCCCCAAAAGAGGTCCTACCCTCTGAGGGTTCGGAGATTTACGACGGCGTTTTGGTTCACTCATATTGCAGAAAAACCCAAAGAAATCTCAGGAAATTAGCAGAAAACAAAATTCAAATATTCGGTAATCAAGGTCTCAGTTGCTCATGCTATCGCCTGGACCTTCCGTTATACGTACGTA
>JASAND010013608.1:0-11109 GCA_030248195.1 Trissonchulus latispiculum
CGCCTGCCCCGTGGGAGGGAGTGCGGTGCTGCAGTCAGGACGGCGGAGGACAGGAGTCGGTTGGCTTCGTGCACGTTCGTTGACTGGTGAATTCGGCATTTTCCAAGTTCATCGTCCAGCATCCTACCAAATTTTTCCCAGTCTGCCTTTTCATGGGCCCACTTAGGTGGCAGCTTGGGCGGTGGGCAGAAAGGTTGATGCAAGTTTATTTCCATTAGAATGGGCAGATGATCAGATCCCATATCATTGAGAACAGTCCACCTGATTCTTCCGTCAAGGCTGGCGTGGTAGATGGATAGGTCCGGGGCGCCGTCGCTACCAGTTCTATAGTCTTTCCTGGTAGGTTGCCCATCGTTTGCCAGCATCATTTCTGATCCAGCAATCCAATCTTCTATTTGGTTTCCTCTTCTGTTTGCGGCTACTCTGCTGTCCCATGACATCGCATGGGCATTGAAGTCGCCAACAATACAGGAAGTTGGCGTTTGCGGGAGGGCTTCAGGATCAAAGTTGTCTACCCTGTTGTCGTCAACAGCCTGACGGATTGGGGGGCAGTAAACGTTGGTGAGCTGGATTTCGGTGGATTTTCGGCCGTTTGGTACAAATATAGTGGTAGTCAGCGCTTCAGTGATTTGGTCGTTTGGGGCCAGGGCATTTGTTGGCGAGATTCTATAGGCAATGCCGTTCCTGACGGCAGTGAGGAGTCCTCCTCCAGGGGCTGCGACATTCCGGTCCTGCCGGAAGCGTTGCCGGTCTTTGGTTTCGACTGAGTACCCTGATAGGTTAGGTTGTTTGCCATAGAGCCTCGTTTCCTGGAGGGCTATCACGTGGATTGGAGTTCCTGCCTTATCCTGGTCACTGAGGAACTTTTCTAGCTCCAGTTTTCTTCTGCTGAAGCTACTGACATTCCACTGAAGTATTCGTACTGTGGACCGGTTAGGTGGTCGGTTGGCAGGCTGGGCTGTGGGAATCACAGGGGGCGCCGTTTTCACCAGTCTGGGAGGATGACTTGGGGGGGGGCTGTTGCGGTCGTGGTACTGGGAGAAGTTGATGGGCACTGTGGGCAGGTCCACTGCCCCGGGGAAAGATATTTGATTTCGTCCAGGCTCAGATTAGCACATATACGGTGGAACCACATGCTGCACGTTTTGCACTGAACGCTCCAGACAGAGCGCGGCACATTGCGGTGGCACCGTCCACATGGCCACTGTGCCACCGCATCGGTCAGTGTTGTCCTTGGGCCCGGGTTAGGGTGTATGTCTCCGGCAATGAGAAGCAGCAACAGGATTACTAACAAGTTCGCTGCTTTGGGGATCCAGCTAGCCGGACAGCTAGACCCCTGTACAAAAACCCTGCTGTACAGACTGCAAATATTGGGGGTTCCTCCGTGGTATGGGGGCCAAGGGCTTTTCCCACCAGCTTGAAGCTGGACCGGAGGGCCGGTAAGGGGATACCAATTGGGACCAACCGGGGACCTGAATTGGGTTCCAGGGCACCCGGGGATCCTCTCCACCACAGAAAGGCAGCATCCATTGGAGAGGTAATCTTTATTCTTCTTTGAGTAAGTCTTTCTTGGGCTTACAATCTGAAGTTACTTTTGCTATCATGGGTAGTAAATGCGCCAGGACTTCCTTATGGTCGCTTACTGGTCGCCCATGCTTGAAAGTCTTTTCTTGAAATTTTACCATCTAAACCTAATCTTCGAAGTATGGTAGCACTCTCTTCCTTCTTGTAAATTTTAGCAGGCGCTAAAATACTTTTGCCAGGGGATGATGTTAAATACCTGCAATTGCGTACTGCAATTCCATCTAAATTCTGTGCAAATTGTGCAAACACTAAAGTAGTGTGCTTGTGTGTAACAACTTTGGCTTACGCCTATGAGTCATTGTTTAAACAAGGAACTAGTTCTGTCTAGACATTCAGTTTGATTGCATCTTGTCAGTCTTGTTTACGTCGTCGTCTGTAGCGGTTGGCCTTTAGTGCCATATTTTATTATTATGGTTATGTGCTTATGATTTGCCTTATCATCATCATCATCAAATAAATTGTAAGTTAACAATAAACAATGGCCTCCACTCCTGCTTATTTAGGGATTAGTTAGGGTTTAATTATTTAATTTATTTCATGAGCGAGTTGCACCCTTGAGGGCGACTAAAACCTGCAATCGATTCGCCTGCCAAATATCGGCTTAGTTACCGGACAGTAAGCCGGTAGTTGATATTGTGTAATGTAGTGTAATTAGTGCAAAGTGGGACCCCCCCCCCCCGGTATTTCCGGGGGGGGGGGGGGTCCCGAGTTAATGAACCGAGCATACCTAGCATGATTTGTACATGCTAGTGTAAGAGTTTCATACTCTTTATTATGTACTCTTGCTTAAGCTAAGCAAATAACCTCACAATAAAGCTAAACATGAGCAGATACAAACATATAAACAGGAAGCAGATACAAACATATAAATCATGGTGGTCCTTAGACAAAATCGTTAACGCAATAAACATGGTCAGTAAAAAAATTTTGTAAAGACAATAGTAGCAAAAATTAGGGCACGGTTATATTAAATGACAAAATACGGAGGAAAACAAAAATTAGCTACCAAAACAGCTACTACAAAAATGTAATTGGGTAGCGCCACTAGCAAAATGAATCAAGGAAAGTTTTGAGCGGAACCCTCCCTCATAGTTTGCTAGAACAAATACAACACAACAGGCGGAATGTGAAATCACAAGACAAAAAGTGGGGGAACGGAAGCGTCCAGGGCGTGTAAAGGAAGGGACCCACGACTTCACACAGGAGTAGCGACAAGGAGACAAGGACCAGAAGACACCGGGCAATCAAACCCACCAAACCATAGGCACTCCGGAGATGGAGAGGACAAGCCCAATACCGAATCATAGGCCCACGGGCTGTCAGAGAGCAAAGTCCAGACAAAATCCTATAGTCACAAAGACAAAGTCACACTAAAAAAAAGGGACCGAGAATAGTTCACGAAACGTTAATAGAGGAGAGGCCCTGACAGAGCAACGGAGCTACAATAGCCAATACCAGGAAGCCAAGACCAAGGCTCACAGTAAAAGCTTGGTCCGCATCACACAGTCCAAGTTCAAGCACTGTTCTGTAGGAATAACAGATAACCGGACACTCCAAAAGTAGCCGAGAAAGCAAAGTCTAAACATCTGGCCGCATTCAATTGGGACCAAATGCCATCTGACTCGAACTTCACGCAGTCCCAATTGACACCAACTGACAGCACTGTACAAAAGCCGGTCGCTAATTCTCACTGAACGGCATGGGGGGCACGCCCGGCGCGACAGGGGGTATGGGGTGCTACCACAACAATGCAATCATCACCCAAACACAAACAAAAATTAAAGTAGCATAAGCAAAGCAAACACAGTGAAGAATCCATGCAGTAAAAGCGACGAGAAAGCCAAATTTCAAACAAAACACGGTACATAATAAAGCCCCTTAACTGCAGTACAAATCCGCCGGTGTGAGTGCCCGGAAACGACCCAGTCTTAGGCAACAGCCCCCGAAGACTCACACCGACAGGAGAAACATAAAATATAAGAATTTCAAAAATTTTGGTGTAACGCAGATAAAAGGTCGGGAGATGAGTTACTTTGTGTCCCAGTCTTAGGTCAACAGAGCAACTCATTCCCCCGAGACCCTATCATCAAGGAGTGAAAGAAAAACACAGTGAAAGGTAAGGAGATCGTATAGCGCCCGAGCCGAAGAGAAAAGTAGTAGAAAGTTCGGGACAAACTGTCCTGAAAGTCAAAACAATTTCAATGACGGAAAAAATTTTGAACAAAGAATTTCTGCTCACTTTAATTATAGAGAGACACCTCTGAGCTTGCAAAATATGTAGTGAAACGGATTCGCAAAAGATAGAAAGTCTCAATCCGCTTGGACGTTGGAGAGCAAAACTAAAGTAGGAATCCCACCAATTTAGAAAAATAAAAATAGCAAAACTGAAGTATGTAGGATTGTTACAACAACAACAACAACAACATGACAACAACGCTCTGTCCAGGTTCTGCTATATGGTAAAGTTGTCAACAAGCGCCTGAGGATCCCCGGCGCCCTGGCCAGCGGTCAATAGTTAACTTTAAAAGGGGTGGTCTGTGCCTACGGAGTAAGCAGCCCTATACATAAGAGTTGCTTGCTGGGCTAAGGTTTCATATTCGAATAGGAATGGTTTAGATTTAGATTTACCCCTATATTTAGATTCACCCTAATTTAGATTCACCCCTATATGGTGAATCTAAATGGCCCATTAGTTTTGCTCTAGCACCTATCCGTAGGGCTGGGGGGCACCCTGATGGAGGTAGGCTAGGGGAGGGCTACAACATAGACTATAGTAGGTACCGGCCGGACCTCTGTGGCACCCTGGCCAGCGGTCCGGAACGGGCACCGGCCCTAAAATGGCCCAAAATCGATTTGTCCAAAAGTAGCCAAGTTTGGTATTTTCATTGGAGGACCCCTCCAAAGTGGACAAAGCCGCCTGTGGCCAGGATCCGGAACGTGCCAAAATCGATTTTTCCGAAAGCGGCCAAGTTTAGTATCAAACGACAGCCCTTGGTGAGGCGAACAATTTTTGTCATTGGAGAACCCCCCAAAGTGGACCCAGCGGGCTGTGGCTCCCTAACCAGGGTCCGGACCGATCCAAAATAGTCCAAAATCGATTTTTTCCAAAAGTGGCCACGTTTGGTATCAAATGAAAGTCCCTGGTGAGGCAAACAATTTCTGTCATTGGAGGACCCTTCCAAAGTGAACCCAGCCATCTGTGGCCAGGGTCCGGAACGCCCCAAAATCAAATTTGGGGTTCGAACCGTGGACCAGGCCCAAAATGGCCAAAAATCGATTTTTCCAAAAGTGGAAAAGTTTGGATTCAAATGACAGCTCTTGGTGGGGCGAGCAATTCTTGTCATTGAAGGACCAGGGGTATATGTCCCTACGCGGCTCCGCTACCCCCTCCCCCCAAATATCAGCTACCGCTCAGAGAACTGCGTTATGCCCATTAGCGCGAACAAATTCGCATAAAAGAGTACGCTACTTTGATTTCTATCGTTCCCCACGCGGCCCTGCTACCCACCCCCCTCAGCACATCGTCAGCCATTCAGAAAATAGGGTTAACCGCACGTTTTTGAGGGCTCAAATTTGCATAAAAGAGCCTGCTATTTGGATCTCTATTTCTAAATAGCAGGCTCTAAAAGAGCCGCTAACCCCCCCCCCACATCGCCAACCACTCAGAAAATTTTCTTGAGTTATTCTTTCACTTGAAAATAGCGTTAAACACACACATCAGATTAGATAAAGCGCCTGTAATTTAGACTTCTATGTCCCACGCGGCGCCGCTATTATGCGGCGCCGCCCCAAATTATGTCAATTGACATATTTCGTTAGAGACCTACCCGCTGCAAACATCCGACTAGGCTCAAACTTTGCACATAGATGTCTCTTAATACTATAAATATGTGCGCAAAATGTGAGGCTTTTCGACCGCG
Organism: Trissonchulus latispiculum; assembly: GCA_030248195.1. Lineage (NCBI taxonomy): Eukaryota > Metazoa > Nematoda > Enoplea > Enoplida > Ironidae > Trissonchulus > Trissonchulus latispiculum. The sequence continues at coordinate 5,505 of JASAND010013608.1, forward strand.
GCAGTGAAAAGTAACACCACATTTTGTTCAATTTTTGCTGTCAGAAACGCAAAATTAGCTTCCCGCCAAAAAATGCAAATTTTCAAAATCGTCGAATTAATACAAAATTGTACTCAATCGATAGGTCTCATCATTCTAAACAACTTTTCTAATTGCACCAAGTCACGATATTGCTTCTACGATGAGATAAATTCCATCAAAGTTTAGCTGCATGCCGATTTTGAGCGTTTTTTCACTGTTAGCCACATAATTAAGCTGTCAATAAAAACCATAACAAACCCTAAACCCGTCAAACTTGGCACATATTTAGCCATATATCCTGGCTATATTCTGTTAAAATTTCAGAAGATTTGGAGCACTTTGGGGTATTAAGGTCAAAACGGCGACAGGTCACCTTGTTAAAATTTTACAATTTTTAAAATTTGCGGCTACAGTACTCCTGAACGAGAAGCTTCTGTGAGCTGCCATTTGGCGTGTATATAGTCCGTGACTATAGAAATATGTGTGCAAAGTTTTAGGCCAAAATTTGAAAAAATGAACGGAATTTTTCAGTTTGGAGCCCCATACAGCTCCGATGTCATGGGATATATCAATGCCTTATACTAACTTTTTAACTATGGTATGTTACCTACCTGCATGCAAAAACTAGAGCTCTCCGAAGAAGTTGTGCAAACCCCTAGGTATACCCCCCTAAACACGTTTGCGCGAAGAAATTAGCATAAAAGAGTATGCACATTTGGTTTCTATCGTTCCCCACGCGGCGACGCTACCCCCCCCCCCCTCTCCGCACATCGACAGCCATTCAGAAAATGGCATTACACGCACGCGTTTGTGGGCTCGAATTTGCTTAAAAGAGCGTGCTGCTAGATTTCTATGTCCCCACGCGGCGTCGCCACCACCCCCCACCGCTAACCCGCATCGGCAACCGCTCAGAAAATTTTCTTCAATTATTCTTTCAGTTGAAAACAGCGTTAAACACACATTTGTAAATTGCGCTCTCAAATTAGAATAAAAGAGCCTGCGATTTAGATGCCCCACGCGGCGCCGCTACCCCCCGCCCCCCCCAGACATCGGCAACCGATCAAAGAACTGCATTAAATACTTTGAACAAATTCGCATGAGTATGCTATTTGTAATGAAAAGACTTAATTGTCAAAATTGGTTGAAATTGTCTAATTAGTTAATTGTTTGAAGGAACGAGAAAAAATCCAGTCAATTGAAGATCCTTGCAATCCTTATATTTCATCATGTTTGCCAGAACTGATTGCCCAAGTTTATATTTGCATAGATATCTTGTATTTGAAAGAAAATATCAGAGTTGCCAGACTAAAACCAATAATTAATATTCCGGTCTCTACCCCAAAGGTTAAATTAATGGTAGAAGTAGACTCATTTAATCGTTTAGTAGGAGTATCTCACCATCTAAAATACTAAGAATAGCAGTACGCACGCATGGAATTGATAACTAAGCCAAAGAATCTATTGATCAGAGTGAATTGGTAGGAGCTCTAGTTGAAGAGTGGGTACTCTTCTTCGATCTGGAATTGGTTCGGGATGGGACCTTTTCAGTAATATTGTCATCCATGGTAGTTAAGAAATCCGTGCCAAAGCAATTTTAGTTTCTAATTACAGAAAAGAATCGCGCAAATTTGTGTTTACGATTGTAGAAATTCTCTAAAGTGCAGTTTTAAGGCAATAAACGGCCACATATTGGAAGGTAGTCACCTAGGTAGGTTTAAAATAATTGTTTAGGTAGTTATATAACATAAAATGAACATATTATTAGTCAGTTAGTGTATGTATGGGTCAATCAGCAGTGATTAGGGCTTAATTAGTTATTTTTTTATAATTTTGTCTGGGAAACAACTTGGGCTCATTGGAAAGGTAATTTTCTCCTGATTTCAAAAATGCAATCCCCACCTTATAACTCCCAAAAATGAGTGAGTTATTAATGAAAATGTTTTAATAAGATTACTTCTAATTTCGTAATCTTACCTTTCTAAAAAGGTATACCTCAAACTTTGGTCCCCACCCACCTTTGTGTTAACTTTGGGAAACTCCCTTTTTCATTGTCTTCTGGAAAAAGTCCGGAAAAAGTCTGGAAAATGTCTGGAAAAAAGTTAGAAAATGTCTGGAAAATGTCTCAAAAATCTCTGGAAAATCTCTGGAAAACCCTGGAAAAACGTTTTCCAGACTTTTTCCAGATATTTTCTGGAAAAAGTTTTTCTGTGGTTGGGGGACTACACTACTTAAGGTGCTGGTTTCCTTTCGGGTATTTTTGACTCCTACGGCTTTAATCCTTTACGCAAAGGGCTAAAACTTACGAAATAACCTATTTCCGTGCTCTTTAACATTTTAGGACCAGTCCCGTATTCTTAGGCCAAGAGATAAGAAAGTTTTGTTTTTTGGCCTTAAGCTCCCAGTAGGTAGACAAGACACTGGATTGGTTGGTATGGCTGGAAAGAGGACTCGAAAATGAACATTTTTCCTCTTACAATCTTTGAGCTATCTCCAGTGGTTAAGTCAGTATAGGCAAAAAACTGTTTTTAGGGTCAAAAAATGGGCATTTTCGAGGAAATCAGTTTTTTCAAAATTACTGCCGCATGTTAAGGACAAAATTGGCTTAGTTATACTCAATCGATACATCGTCAAAATGCACATTTTATGAATGCCTATTAGCCGGACTTCATTGCTTTCAGCTAGAGATTTGGCCGAAAAACCATTTTGGCAAAACTGCGATGATTTTGTTTCGAACATCGATTTCTCAAAAACTACCCGACGGATTCCGGAGATTTTCGGCAGAATCGAAATTCGCACTTCTGCGGAGGGACGTTTTTCTTGGTTTGGGCTAAAACATATTGAGTAGCAAGAAAACTCAATGCGAAGTTGCGAAATTTCGTGTTACTGTGCATTTGGCTAATTTTCTCGGCCGTTAAGACCTGCTGAGCCAAATCCAAAAAACGTCCCTCGACCCATATGTCCTTCATATCGTGGCACAAAAACAACTTTTGGCCGACTCTTCAGTTTTGAGAAATCGATGTTCAAAAACTTTTGGTCTATATTCATCCTGTTAGATGTCAGCTTGTTAAACAATTTCTTCTATTTTTTGGCTAATTTTGCCAGTTCTGTAAGCTCATGTGAATGTACAGATAATAAGCTTTAAAATGATGTATAAAGCTCTTTGCAACTCCCAAAATTGCGAAAGTTATAGCGTTTCAAAAAATCACCACAAAAGCACTGCACAAAAGGATACCACCACCTTAAATCCGAAATTACAGAGGAGGACCCCACAAAACTGTATATATATATATATACCTAAGGTGTTTTTAGCTAAAAATGCTCCTTTGCCAGTACCGAAACAGGTATCCGAAAATAGGGCGTGGTCACGTTTGAAAACGACTGGTCACGTTTGATTACGTTTGTTCCACGATAAGGTTTCGTTCGTTTCGTTCCCGGTTGAGTAAAAGGAAATATTCAAATAACTGCACCTATGAGCTAACTTCATGCCAGCCCCCCCAAGTTTAATGTATTGAAAATCTGTTCATGTCATTATAAAGCTGACGTTTGATCACATACGGATTTCGTTTGGTCACAAGTATTACAGAAGGACACGTGAGAAATTAATTTTTGAATTTCAGTATTTTCTCACTGGAAAATTGCTTTGGTTCGGGGGAGGACCCCCTCCCCAAACGGAGGGGTTGCCGACCGACCCCCCTCCTAAAATTTTCTCCAACCCCTCCCCATAGGTGTAACGGGGATTTGGGTTGGGGGGGGCCCCCTCCCCCGGAATTTTGCGGGGGGGCCCCCTTTTTAGACCCCCCCCCAAACCCCCCCCCACGACCTCCCCCAAACCTCCCCCAAAAAATTTTTTCTATTTTTATGTCAAAAATCGCATTTTCAGCCATTGCTAATGCCAAAAAACATTCAACTATGAAGTAATTTTGACAGTAGACAGGGGTTTTAAACTCGAAAACTTGATTGCCAACATGTTTCTAAGTCGAAAGTAAGGTCAATATTGAGTCAGAAAGTCCATAAAACGTTTGAAAACGTGTATTTCACGCAATAATGAACAGTTTAAGCCAAAAATTTGGACATTTTTGAAAAATTTTGCAAAATTTACCCTAAAAATACCCGATTTTTGGCCAATTTTTCGCGCCTTCGGCGCGACTACCCCCCCCCCCCCACCCCACGGGGGGGGGGGGGGCCGGGGGCCCCCAAAAATTTTTGGGGGTGGTTTGTAAAAATGGCTGGGGGGGGTTACCCCCCCCAAACCTCCCCCCAATTACACCTATGCCCCTCCCCCCAAATCATAGGTGTGGCTCAGTGGCGGATCCAGGATTTTGAAAAGGGGGAGGGCCGCTGAAAAATTTTTCTGGGGGGGGGACCAAATTTTCCGGGAGGGGGGGGGGTAGAGCCCCCCCCCCCAGAAGGCATAGATGTGTTAGGGGGGGGGGGGTGGGGGGGGGCACCCCCCCACCAAAATGACAAATTTTGGCGAGCCCCCCCCCCCAGATTTTCAGATTTTTGGTACCCCCCCCCCCAGATTTTTGGCCAAAAAGTGCCCAAAAATGGCTTAAAATCGTAACTTTAGGGGGGGGTCCCCCACCCTCCGTCGGGAACCCCCCCCCCCAGATTTTTTGCCCAGCCACACCTATGCCAGAAGGATAAGAATTTTTTTAATTGGAAAAAAATCCGTCTTGCAAACTTTTGAAAAGATTAAATAAATAAAATGGAGATGTACATGTAATAGCAACTTACGAAGTGAAAAACTTGCGGTAAAATAGTATATACAAGGAATGGTGGCAATAAACAGGACAAGTTACAAGGACAACAAAGATATTATGCGAAACGGGGGGTCTGGGGGGCGGAGCCCCCCAGAAGTTGAAGAATTTTTTGAAATCGTGGAGAATTCAGCAATTCAAATGTTTAAAAAGATTAGTTAAGATGAGATGAGATGTTGAGTTGTATAATCGATCAGTGCAAAAACCAAAACGGGAATTGGATGCTTTTCAGAATTTTTCACTTCCACGATTTATTCTAGAACACTTTCAGAAGCTGCCAATTATCAATCTTGTATTGTCCATTTATATATACGTTATGAAAGCAAAATAAAATTCGTAAATATATATATATACAACAGCATTTTTTTTCAAGATCGGATTTCATCAAATTTTCGTCATTTTTATTTTCTGATCGTCATTTTTATTTGTCCAACGTCAAAAATAAAGTTTTGCAGAAATGCAGTTTTGTTTTGATTTTAGGCTATATTCGTAATTTTGGTTGAATTTTTACCTTGTTGGCGCGTGTTGCTTCATACTTCGCATTGTCCCGCGAATATATATCCTAACTTACGTGTATACTCATATAATACAGATATCTGGTGTCTACGTATGTATCATGTCTTTAAGCATTAACAATGACGAGAACAACCCGATACAATGTGGGGGGTCTGGGGGCGGAGCCCCCAGAAGTTGAAGAAATTTTTTGCTTTTTAGATGAAATCGTCCTTTAAATCTTTAATTGTTTTCATTTTACAGAAACAAGAAAATGTTTAAAAGTTTAAGGGAAAAATAAGAATTTTTTGCTAAAATCGCACGACATTTTA
>JASAND010013609.1:0-14232 GCA_030248195.1 Trissonchulus latispiculum
AATTTGGCATCTTATTGTTGATAATGCCTTGAATTTAGGATTGGAAGAATCATATGCATCAGCCTACTCGATTACTCTGGATGGCCACACTCCAGGCTCTCAATCCGAATTCTCATAGGCGTATCTACTGCGAGCGATTGCATCTATTTCCGGATGCAGAAGTTCCCCAAGAGATTTTGCAAAATGTTAGCTCACAGTTGCGTCAGGTCACTCCTATTCCGAAAACTATTGAAGACTACAGTTTGGAAGAAAGAAGAAAGTTTCCTGCATTGTTTGATTTTCCTGAGGATTATACAATTGATCCTGGAGAAGTCTAGCGGTTTTGAACCTTAGCTTTTGTATTTACAGTTGTTTTTAAATGTTTGTGTATAGCAGTAAACAAACTGGTTGTCGGAGAAATTGTGTAGACTGAAGGTGTTTTTATTTTCTGTGAGCAAGCGACAGCAAACCTGCCTGAGGTTGCCGTCTTAAGTTCAGCATTCGTGTGCGGTCTTCTTAACTGCATTTACATTTAGAAAAACGGAATATAGCAGATGCAGAAAACGAGTGATAGGAGCGTTGATGGACATCAAATTTTTAGAATCTTCTGGAACATTAGATTCGGGAATTTCCCGTATTTATGAAAACTCGTTTCAGTAGTTTCGCGCAACTTTTCATAAAAATCACTCGTTTCAGTGTTTCTAAAATTTCCGGATTCGAACATTTTTTGGAATGCTCACAAGAAACGTCATGGATATCATCTGAGAGTTATTCACGATCATGTTTTATATTATAATCATATGGTCAGACAATATATACATCCACTTCCCGAAATGTGGAACTTCTAATTTTAAATAATTTTCTACAACAGTATAAGCAACCCCCCAAATCTCGGTAATTGCAAGAGTTTGTAATAGGCAGAGTAAGACACTCAGCTCTAGTGTTGTGCACCGGCCCAGTCTAGACCGGCTGGCCGGTGACCGGCCGGCCCAGGTACAGAGTGGGCCGGCGGCCGCCGGCCGAGAACAGGCCGGCCGGTCACACACAGGCCGGCCAGTCGGTGACAAGCCGGCCGGTCGAATGTGAAGCGACAGACCGACCAGTGACAATTTCTGCAGCTTACAGGCCTTATACTCTTCCTACTTTTCCTACCTTTTTCCTACTTTTTCTTTATTCCTACTTTTTGCTGAAAATTCCTACTTTTTCCTACTTTTTTGGAACATCAGAAAAAATTTCAAAGTGTCCTTAACGTTACTTTAAATCACTGGATTTCAAAAAATTGTCGCGCCATCGGCGCTATTATGTATTTTTGCCACTACTTTTGTATATAAGTGTGGACTAGGCAATCAATCACATTTTGTTTCCATGATTCCACTCGTTTATGGTTACGACCAATAAACCGAAAGTCTGACCAAAAATGTAGAAAACAAAATTGTTTTCTTTATATTATCTTACAAACTCTTCAAGATAGCTATCATAAAGCACACATTTTCTGAACCGGAATGATGAAATTTTTCTTTAAGTGAACAATCATTTTTGAAATTTCCACTGCGATTGTGCCGATTCTATAAATACAGAAGGATTGGTGCATGCTGCTACCACTATATTTTCAAGCAAATTTTCCCTTGACTGAAATTTCTACGCACCAAATTTCAACGCTTTCAAATTTAAACTCAAGTCTGATATATATATATGAACGATATAAAAAAACTATCCGCGTGTCCGGATAGCCAGTGCTTATCACTAATATGCCTAATAAAATGCAGAAAAACCATGATTTGAAAGCCAGTCACCCCGCCCCATATAATTTTTGTTTATTGTGTTTCTCTCCTTTCTGCTACTTAATTTTTCTGACCTTCGAAACCTGACAGGAGAAGCGGCCGCCCCTCGCCCCCTCTTGGGTGAGCCCCTGATCGACACTATGAAAAATAAACAATGGAAACCTTTGAAAGATTTTTTGAATAAAAATTTGAGGAGTTTTACGACATGAAAACAATCCATAATAGCGATTTTTTAAAAATATTCTAATTATATAAAGGCCGAGAAAATATTTTGAAATTATGAATAATATAATGTGTAACGGAAGCCTTTCAAAAGATTTGAAATACGAACGCTTACTATGATATAACGTATATATACTTGATCAAAATAATGTGTTCATAGATAACATCCCAGCCGTACCGTACTGGGCTTATTCTACCGGGGGGAGGGGGCGGGGGGAGCCCCTCATAAACACCATTCCCCCCAAAAAATCGCCCTCCCCCCAGGAAAAGTGGGTGCCCCTTTTGGTACCAAATTTTGCCCTGAAAAAAAATCGCTTTAGACGGCTCTCTCTCTCTCTCTCACTCTCTCTCTCTCTCTCTCTCCGGCCGCAGGCGAGAAAAATTAAAAAACCGACCTATTTTTAGTTTTATGCATTGACAATAGCTCATCTTGAAGATATGAGAATGATATAATTGCAAAAAAAGTTTTTTCAACTAATGAACGGCTTCACCCCAAGTCCCCCGTTAGATTCTCTTGTGGGGCAATGTCACGAACAATGTTACGAAACCCTGGATACTCCAGCGCCTCAAATTAGAGTAAAATTTATTTCCATACCTTCATTCATTTACGTATATATATATTAGAGTACGCACCTCTCAGGATTTATCTGCACAAATTCCTACTTTTTTCGGAAAATTCCTACTTTTATTCCTACTTTTTCCTACTTTTTTACAAAATATTCCTGCATTTTTTCCTACTTTTTTGATTTTGGGTAGTATGAGGCCTGAGCTTATCGAATTAAAATTGCTAAAATCTGCCTTGAAAACTATCAAAAATCTTAATTTGTATTTGTATTTTGGATAAGCCTGCGAAAATTTGCACCGGCCGGCCGGCGTCGCGAGCTGGGTCGGCCGGCCCACGAAAAATTGGGCCGGTGAACAACACTACTCAGCTCTTCCTAATAGAATAAGCATGCAATATGCTCGAAACATTCGGCCGAAATCTCGTGGGGCTTCTCAGCGTGTAAACATACAATGCTGACATTTTTCAAAAAGGGGCGTTTTTTGCCAAATTAGATCTAGCAAAATCGTACAGTAATAATTTTTATATCATTAGGTTGCGTAGAACGAGATCTTTCTAACGGTATAAAAATTATGTACGTAGGTTCGACAACAACGTAAGGCATTTTTAAGAATGATAAAACTCCCAGAATTTTCGTGGAAAGGGTGTTCTTATTGCTGGTTTTGTAAGAGACTGCCCGAACCGAACTATTTAATTTTTATATCGTTAAAAAGATTTTGTTCTGCGCAAACACATTAGTGATAAGACTCATATTATAGGGGCCGCTGGCGCAAAATTATTGCTGTGCAATTTTCCTAGCTCAAACTATAGTATTTTATTTGGAGAAAACGCCCGTTTTTGAAAAATGTTATCGTTGTATGTTTACACGCTAAGAAGCCCTCCTAGATTTCGGCCTTAATGTTTCGAGCATATTGCAAGCTTATTCTATCTGTTAGGAAGAGCTGAGAGTCTTGCTTTTCCTACTATAAACTCTTTGTATATAGTTAGATATCAGCCGATCAAAGGAGGCATTTACGCTTTTGCAAGCTTCTACCTTTAATTAAGGGCCACCCCCTCCCAAATTTTTAGGGGACTGTATATGCTTAGAAATGTAATTTTGACATCAGGTAATGGGTTGTCCAATCAGATGCGTTTTAGTTCAAACTAGAGTTCCCATACGAAATTGGCCGGGCCGGGCCCAGGCCTAAATTATCAGCTCCTTGGTCCGGCTTTAAATCCTCGGGCCCGGTGACAGGCCCGAACTCCGAAGCTCGAGCTCACTACTAGGCCCGGCTCAAAGCCCGGACCGCTGCAAGTCCCAGTCTCGAAAACTGAGTCAGGTAGACACGATAAGCCCGGTAGGCTCTGTGACCCCGGAAGCCTGGCAGGCCCGGTGAGCCCGGCCTCTAAAACCGGGCCCGGTAGTTGGCCGGAGCCCGGGAGGGGCCCAACACAAAATTTTCCAGGCCAGAGGGCCTAAATCGGCCCGGTCCATTTGGTGCTTGATTTCAGACATAGTCTTTCTTTGATTACAAAATTCTTTCCAGAGGATTTCATGGCAAAGCAGTAAAATTTAAGTAAACTTTGTCAGAGGCCGTCCGTTATTTTGCGTGATTCTTTCTTCTGTTCATAAATTTTATGTTTCAACACCAGGACAAGAGATCTCCTATGAGACTTTATCCAAACTAACTTTAAGAAGGTCATACTTTTTGATTTTCTATGTCCATGTTTCAACTTTTTGGTGTTTTGCTTTGGTCTAGATGAATGGAATACTGATCCTGTATATATTATATAGGTAACTTGCTGTATCCAACTTGTGTTTTCTTCTTTATTCATCTTTGTACTAAAATGGAATAGTGCTTGTATGAAATGCAAACGGACAGAATGCCTCTCTCAAATTCTTAACCGGGAACTGATAGGTCTGAGAATTTAGCCCAGCTAGATGTGAGTTCATTGGATTTTCTTTTGGGCCGGAGCTGGTCTGGAACCACAATACCACTTATTAGATTTTCCTTTGCGCTTTCGCATTCAACAGAGTAACTTGCTTAGTTTATTTGGAATTTTTGGGGTTTCACCTAAAAAGCATGTTTAGCTTCTTATCTGTAAAAGGAACTTCAGTATGCCTAATGGAACGCCAGTGCTGAATTAGCATAACTCCATATCCTGATAAATTGACCGTCTCGGGCCCTGGAACGTTTTAAGGTCTAATGTAGCCTCAGTTGTTTATTTCACCAATTTATAGCATTTCACAGTAATGGCTTTTTACTTCGCTCTATTCAATTTTGCGTCTGCTACTCCTGTAAGTATAATATTATTATGCATATATTTTGCATTTATTAACAAAGTATCAAGTTTAGCCCATAAGTGAGTAACATTATCAGGTAGTGAGACACTTCGCCACATTTTAATTGCTCTCTTGTAAATGCGAAGGGGAATGCCATTTACAGTCAATTAGAAACGAGAAGGAAACGGAGGGGGTAGGACAAACTATGCATTAAACGTGAGATAACTTTTATAAACTGCAGCAGTAAAGTGTTGACCAATATACTTTTCTATTGTTTTTCAAAACTTCTATAGGAATGTTAACTGTAAAAAGTATAGCCATATTTTATCGTACTTTCAATCTGAAATTATAGATTTTGTCTGCAAACTCTTTCAAATATTTAAATCAAAAAACGTTTTGGTTATAAAAAAATTCAAGAAAATTTTTTAATTTCTATTAGAAAAAATGAAATTTTATTTTTAATTAATATTTAGATATTAGCGTTTTACAGAAGTTTTACCAAAATAAAAACAACAAATAATAAACACACTAACAAATACTTCACATTTTGTAACTGTTACCCCTCTTTCAACATTTATAGTTAAAGCCTTTCCTAATATTTAGGTCTAAGGTCAAGTACCAAGAGTACATAATAACTAAGAGTGTGACAAGCGTCAAGCTCTTAGTTATTAGGCTTGGGACATCATCTGCACGATAACGGCTGACCCCCCCCCCACAAATTAGACCCATCACTTCAAAGAAATTCGCACGCTATGCTTGTGTACTGAAGCTCGCAACAGACGCACATTGAACCAACTGAGTAGTTGTGTTTTCGAGCTTTAGAACGTAGGCATAGCGTGCGAATTTCTTTGAAGTGATGGGTCCCCTGTGGGGGGGGGTCAGCCGTTATCGTGCGAGATGTCCCAAGCCTAATAACTAAGAGCTTGACGCTTGTCACACTCTTAGTTATTATGTACTCTTGCAAGTACCCAATCAGAACAATAGTGTGGCGAAGTGTCTCACAATCACATTATCACCGTTCACTAAATAAATAGCTGTACTAAACATAAAATGAAACCGCTCAAATACAACAGCTATACTATAGTGATTTAGTGATAAATCAATAGATAAATTATTTAAGATGAATGGTCGCTAGATGAATGGAATAGCTGAAGCCCAATCGAAATATGAACGTTTATTAACGGCAAGAGTACATAATGATAAGAATATGACAAGCCTAACACTCTGTGCACTATGCAGTGAAGCCAAAACTATGCTATGCGCGCTATCGGCTGACCCCCCCCACGAATTGACGCCCTCTCACACCGCCCCTATATGGGAACGTGGTCCAAACGGGGGTCGCTCACTGCTTTGCATAATTACACGTTGAAATTAATAGCGGCCCAATTTTGGGAGGGGGTTTAAAGCGCGTATGTTTTACACTTGCATGTAAAAAAACATGCTAATCGAAGTGAGTGACCCCCGTTTGAGACTATGTACCCATATTGGGGCGGTGTGAGAGGGGGTCAATTCGTGGGGGGGGGATTAGCCGATAGCGCGCATCATAGTTTTGGCTTTCACTGCATAAAGTGCTAGGCTTGTCATACTCTTATCATTATGTACTCTTTTTAACGTGAATACCACACACTAGTTTTCATAAATCTGGTTCGCTCTCAGTTGCAAAACCTGAAAATCGGTGAAGCTAAAATAGTCTTCCAAAGTTGTTGGTGCTTTATTCTTGTCGTATCGTTTTGTTCCAGAATGACGCCGACAGAAATCGAGCTCGTCGAAGAAGAAGAGTTCAAAAATATTGGCGCTATGCGGCACAAAAAGAAAGTTTGAAACAGTTTCCCAGTGACCTAAGTCCACCTACCCCGCATAAAATTCGTCCATATGTCAAGGTAAATGACATTTTCAACTAATTATGTAATTTCTGTGAGGAGAAAGTTTGGAATGGGTTCCTCATTGCAAAAATAATTCAGTTCCAGCAGAGCATCATAAACGGGTAGGGGATATCCGCAGACATCCGAAGTTTGCGTTCACCACCCGCATACGTCCGCTCTGAATCATAGTAGAACCATCATGACCTCATTATTTCATTATTACAACAACGTCACAAGAAAATTATTTCAGGAATAGCCAGGCGTTAGGTGTCTCTTCTCAGTTTCATTGCGTAACAGTGCTCCGATTGATGTCGTATAATATTTCCCCCTGATATTTTCCCCACTTTCAGCTAGATTTTCCCCGTCTAAATTAAACCTAGCCAAATGACAGGGTCAAAACGGCAAAACTTGATTTGTTGCATGCAACAGTTGCAAAATTACCATATTGACAAAACAATCATTAACACTTTTCACTACTTTTTCAGATTTTGACACTTTTTAACACTTTCTAAAGAGTAGTAAAACAAGTGTAAAACTATTTACTTGTTAACATGGAAATTAACATTAATTAAGCAATTAAATAATAATTAAGGTTAACAACCCTAGTAAAAATCTTATCCGCATTTTTACTTGCAACTTATCAACTTAGGTTTTATTTAGAGGGTCGGAGAATATTATACCCGATAGGGGTGAAATGTCACGGGGAGAAAATGTTATACGACACCGGTCATCATGCGGGAATGCTGCCTCGTTTTGGGAGGCGAGGACGAGAAAATAAACCTTTCCCCGTTTGGTTCATGGGCGCCCGCAAGGAAGGACAAGGTGGGGTGGGTGCGAAGGGGGCGGCCAAGGACCGGGAAGAAAAAGGAAAGATAGCGAAGAGGTGGAGGGGAGAGAGGGGAAAGGGGGCGGAACGCGGGGGGTCAGTCCCAGCCGTTAGCGCATGTTACCTGCAGCTCATAACGGAATCCTGCCAGCTGTCACACTCTTATCTATTATGTACTCTTGCAGGAAATTACTTTTACAATTTATTTCGAGGAAATTGGAGTTTCAAAAAATTTCTTGGTAATTCTTAAATAATGGAATTTAGATTGGTCTACTCTTTATAGGATGATGCTGTTCCAATCATGGGTTTTACTGATCGAACGAAGCCGTCCGTTGTTTATCGCTCGGCAGCTGGTGGCCATTTAAAGTTTCTGAGTCCGCCTCCTCAGCCACAAGCTAAACAGCATCGCAAAGTCAATAGAAACCACAGTGTTGATGGTAAAATTCCTTTGACTGTTGCTATCTGTTATTTGTGCATTATTAATGCTTTCTTCAAGGTAACATTTGCATCTTAAAGCCGTTACAAACTTGTTTTTTGCGCCAAAGCTTAGTTTTTGCAGCGCTTGGAATTGTGCTTTCGTTCTCATAAATGCTACTTGCGGCCAAGCCAAGCATATACATAAAGTCTATGTACGTGAACTTGGGGTGAAGGTTTGGTTGGTGGTCATTCTTTGTCTTGTCTTGTCTGTGTCAGACCCTCCCACTGTCACAGCATCCGTTATGTATAATTGCCAGAGAGCGACGTTAATGGACGTAAATTATAGTATTTTATATATATAACATATATATATATATATATACCATATATATATATATATATATATATATATATATATATATATATATATATATATATATATATATAAATATATATATATATATATATATATATATATATAGTCTTCTCTCAGGTAGGACTTAATTTGATTCTCTACGCTTGAAACAAACTATTAATACTCCTATTAGTCCTGCTCTGTGCTATGTAATATGGAACGGCTTAACTTTTCTCGTTCCTACCTATACGTCTATATAAATTTTCTCAGACGAACAGAGAGCGAAGGCGGATGGTTTTTAAGACCCGTTTTCCCCTCAACCACTCGTAATGTCAACTTGTATTAGCAGCTATAAAACTAATGAATCCTGAGTCGCGTGGTTCCACACTCAGAAGAAGTGCCTCTGCCTTATCTTCTGCTGGTCCGGACCAGTTTTTTTATCCTCGTGTCTAATCATCATGTTGGCAAAGGAAAGGGGCCAATTAGTTTCCAGCTGTCAACCACATAATATAAGGATGAGGTTTTTTAGTTTTCCTTCAAATGGAAATGCGTCCATTTTGTGCTTTTCACTTTTTCAACCGCAAAAAGCAAGGAAACTTGACGCCGTCTTTTGGTATTCTCTCTCTGTCTAAGTAACTGCTGAACTTTAGTCTGAAATGGTCTTCCAGGCAATAAGAACTTAAGGGTCATTCTGTTCCGTGTGGAAACCCATCAAGTTTTGGTAATTTCATTAGTACCAATAGAAGTATTAAAGGTTAAAACTTTGGTTTAGTAGAGTACGCCCACTAGTGTCCTAAAATGCAGCTTAGGCAGTTTTCGTATTGGTTATCTTTCCTTGATAGTTAACAAGAGTGACTAGATATTTTGGCTATAATGGGACAAGCCTTTTTCACCTTGGTCTTTTAGTATTTACCAAAATTAGCGAAAATTTGTGAGGAAGGTACATTTCCCAATTCAAGTTGCACCGTTTATATATTTTGTTTGTACTTACACACCTTTCGCCATTGTACTCACTCAGTTATACATGCCTCTGTAAACGAACGTGTCAGTTTCAGTCCTTTAAATCCTTCATGATTTGTCTCATTTCATGTGCTTAGCGCCTCATAAATCCTCGGCTACGTTCGTCAGAACCAGTCTAACAGGGTGGTTGGTCGTTCAAGATTATTTCAAAAGGGCACAGCTGTTGTCAGTCTATCAGAACAAAATGCCCAATCATTCTTTCAGAGCAACCATTTCTTATATTTCACTGTATACTCACCTTAGCCTTCATGCCTGACACAATGCTATGTAACTGAATTTTAGCGAGCTTAGATTTTGTACAGCATTCAGACAAACAGTCACTGTTGACGATGAAAAAGGATCGATCTAGCTGTTACCAGCAGGCCACAGATTGCTGTGACGATCTTGAATCAAAGTGTAAATACAGTAAGTCTAGTTCAGTCATACCCAGAGTATCAAATGATACTTGGCTTACTACATAGACCGATTCCAAGAGCGCACTTGTCAGGGGAAAAGCAAAAAAAGTTTTTTATGAATTTCACAAGCTCGGTTTGAGAAAAGTCTGAATCATGGGAAGCAATTCTAGAAGTGAGATGGGCATTTTTGAAGAACTTGTTGTGGAAACAAAAACCCCTACTTGGTCTGATCTTCTCTCTCTCTCCGCTCCATCCAGTCTTTGGCACATACTTGTCGGCGTTAGTACTGTTGTTTTCTAACATTTGATAAGCGCAGTTACAAATATATAACAAATAAACTATTAATTCAAGTAATTAAAACATAATGATGACGTTTGGAGTCACCTAGAACATCCATCCTCACAGCTACGAGGAAGTAGCGAAGAAGCACAATTTAGCTGATTGAATTCAAAATTTAGTAGGGGTAGGTTTTCGAGACCTACTTTGAATTTCAAAATAAAAATACTAACATTTTTTAAAAATTTTAAAAAATTTTAAAATTTTAGTTTGTGTAAGGGGATGGACCAAGGTTTAGGGACCAACCGAAAAATTTTGCTAAAAACTTGCCCACAGGGGTTTTTCTGGGAATTGCTGATCTCGAATCAAAATTCGATTTTTTCTTGTCAACTTTTCGTTGGCTCAGGATAAGCTTACATCCCAAGCTTGAAACTTTGGCACTTGTCTTTCGCTAGCTTTTAGCTGAATCGAAAAAATACGAGTTAAAATCGCATCGATCACTTTGCCAAAAAATCCCTGTAAACGGGAATTTTTCAACAAAATTTTTTTCTAAAACTTTTTCTGTTCCTCTTGGTCCCCTTTACCAAACTAAAATCTTATTTTTTCTTATTTAAAATATAATTTCAGGATTCATTCTTCAACTACAGAACATCGAAGGAAAAGTCATCACTTGTTGCCAATCAAGCACCACTCTCGAATTATGGAACCCAATGCTACTACGGAGGTTACGACGCTCGGTCACAATCCATAAAACTGAAGTAAGATATGAAAAAGTGAAAGCAAAAAGTAAAGGAAAATTTCTTCAAGCTGCCCTAACCATGTTTGCGCTCTTTCCCAATACACAATTTTTTAACCTAGGGCCATTCCTGTCAAAATCGTGACCAGAGTTACATCATTAGAATTATATCATTAGTTTAGGTTAATTATGTGCAGAGTTAATACTAGACGGGTTCTTAGTATTAAGCTAGTTAGCTTGGATTTAGACCCTGTACATTTTCGTCAAAGTACGTTCGTCTATACCTAATAGAGTAGGGCAGAGCAGAGTTAAAATAAACTTTCTTAATTCGTTTAACTCCACTCAAGTTTGACTTTATGTTAAGTGACTGCCTTCAAAATTTTTGTGTAACAAAATTGTTTTATGAATAATACGTTTTTGTGGACGTCTACAAAATAGATAGAATAGCATTCATAAATAAATATGTAGGTATGTTGGTATGTATAAATATTTTGTAGGTGCAATTATTTTAATTTTTATGTTTGTAATGTTTTTAGATTATCAGAGTCGACTCCTTGTTCCCCTATCCAAGTTTGCTTTCAATACCAAAACAATTTGAAAACAATGGACGCAGACATGACAGATTCAGAAAGCCGAAAGCGTTTGGCAGACTGGGTTATGAGAAACTATCTAATTAGAAGAAATCGGGTTCATCTGTGAATTTGTTGTATTCTGAAAAGTGCTCATTGTTATTATTAACTCCACAATTTATCCCTGCTACTATGTATAAATGCTAAACATTGTACACGGTATTGTGAAACTTTGTGTGCCGATCCTTATAAATTTAATGAAATTACAACTTGTTATAAATTTGCCGATTCTTGAAAAATATAATAAAGTGCTAATTATTATAAATAAATAAGTTCCGATCCTTATGAATTATGTGGTTAAGCAACGAAAACGAGCTCTTCTTGAAAGGAGAAAGAGGAAATTGGAAATCTTACTTATAGTTCCACCGAGGTCAAAAATCTGAGATTTTCCGCAGCTTTGTTACCCAGTCGGTGATACATGACTCTCGTCATCTTCTTTATAGATGCTGATAGCGGGATTTGCAGGACTGCTGGCGATTGAGCTACCTTGATCCCTGTTATGGGGATCTAAAAGTTCCATGTTGGAAAAGCTAGCTATGAGTTTAGAGCAAAATAGTTGAATTTTAAAAAAAATTCCACGCATTGCATCGTTTTATAGGCGTCTCCTGTCTTTCTCAGGGAGGATGTTGTTGAAGCAAAACATCAACCTATTGATGTTTGTACATAGCTTTGTTTCTCACTGGTCAGTGTGTTCAAAATTTTTAATTTTAAAAGTTTGTAGAACAGCCAAATTTGACTGTTTTGCAACGTTGAAATTGGGGGTCAGCAAATTTGATGAAATATTCGGAAAGCTGTAAGGCCTAATTGAAAATTCTACTTGCTACAGATCACAGCGTATGACAAGACATTTCGAATGATATCAATGCGATACCTGGTTAGCACTTCTTCGAGATTTCTTTGGCGCAGAAATCTGAATTTTTAGAATTCCAGTTTCTTTTGGCATTCTAACACAGAACTGTGGCAGCACACACCTACAAAATGTTAGAGTACTTATATTCACGCAGCATTATTGATGACTTCAGGTCAAGTTTGAGTACAAATGTTGCAGCTTACACCCAGTTGGTCGCTGGGGGTCAAATATGAGGGACTGACAGACAAGCATTCCCCGAAAATTAGCAATTTCTAAATTTTTCTAAATATATATATGTTAAATTTTTATATCAATCAGAGAAGCTTTTTCATTGTCGGGAACATTTTTTCTTCTTGGACCATAGCACCGGCACCGTCGTTTTTACCCCATTTTCAAGTTGCATGCAATTACATAATAGCTAGTTACTTGTTAAGTACTGAACAAAATTACTCAACATTTTAACTCGATGTGTACTGTGCAGGTAGGACATATGTGACAAACGTTTGTGTAAAAATGAGCAGAATTCCGTGACCTTAAAATTTTCCATGGTGGATCCCCTAAGTTTTTTCGTGCGATACGATCGAAGTGCGAAAAGTTGAGCGTGACAAAGGTGCAGCACACACGGTGTGGCGGTAAACTAGGATGCGTTTACTGGTAAATTATATTTTCAATGTCAGTTACCTCCCTGTTTGACCCCATTTCCTTGAAAAGTGTCTGTCGGTTACTCCAAAGTACTTTGAAGGAATTGTTTGGAACTCTGCGCATTACAAGTCAGTTGGTGTAGATAGTGCAGGTAATTTAGGTCACTCACTAGGTCTCGCTCCAGTTTTCTGAAATGGTTGATTGCATTCTCGAACCATGAGTGACGACTGCCCCAGAATACTCTAAAGACAAGTTTTGAGCGCATTCTGAACTAAGGCAGTGTCATATCGAAACGGATTTGATATTTTTATTAGATCAGAAGTAGCGCATGGTCATCCCGCGAATTTTTGCTAAATTTCAAAGTAGGACCTGTTGTTGTTGACGAAGCAAACAATGTTCCACAGCTGGGTGAATGTTAATACTTAGACCCACTAACAGTCAATATCGGGACACAAACTTTTTAAGGGAGGGCTACGAATTTCACTGTGAGTTCTATGCTGGAAAAGCTAGCTATGTAGCTAAAGTCTGACCAAAGCTAGCGAAACGCCGAAAGCGACCTAGAGCGAAATTGTTTTGTTTATACTGAATTACCGGTACATTTTTGCTGCAGCAATGTATATATTTTCTGAACCGTCATGACATGAACTTTCTTTTGGTTGAAAATTTTTTTTTAAAAATTAAAATTCATCAAAAGAAGCCGCCAGAAACTAGCCGTTCGGTGGAAAATTAGCCCATGTCCCAGACATTTTGAATCCCAAATATCAATTGATTTTGTCAAAAATTGCGATAGTTATTTAATTTTTGTGATTTTCAAAATCCTTTGGTCTTTGCCGCTTTTCCAATTTTGATTGGCTATTACTCGCGACTCATTCAATGCAAAAATTTTTAAATTGGATTTTCAGGACCGCTTACGTGTCAGCTTTCATGTGGTATATGCAGTTTTTCAAAATTTGAAAAACGATTTTTTCGAAGAATAACCACTTTTTGACCCAAAATTTCGACAAAGCGAATCCAGCAAAAGAGGGTAAAAATAACATTATCATAAAGTCTAATCTGAGCTGAGTCCAACGACATAAAGTTTTCGTGGCTACGACTTTAAACAGTTTCGCTTTTTAGCCGGTTTTTGGCAAGTTTACACTATTTGCGGCAAATCAATGCACAATAGCACAACTTGTAAGAAATCAGCTGAAATAGGAAATTGTTTAAAAATTTGTTGCTGGGGCGATTTAAGCCGTAGCCACGAAAACTTTATAGCGTTAGATTCAACTCAGATTAAACTTTATGATAATATTATTTTTACCCACTTTTGCTGGATTAGCATTGTCGAAATTTTGGGTCAAAAAGTGGTATTTTTCGACAAAACCTATTTTCAAATTTTGAAAAACCACATAGATCACATGAAAGCAGACACGTAAGC